>JAECUM010019005.1:0-34663 GCA_016617855.1 Megalonaias nervosa
TTTGTTCAACAACAAAGGAAGTTGTAGCAGTGGAGCAAGACAGCTGAGAAAAAGTTTAATGATTCTCGTTTCCAAAATAAGAAGATGAAGAAACACGTTCAAACAGAACAGCCAATGCATGAGGAACACAATAACGCAGACAAAGACAGACAACAAGCACATATATCATGGAAAACCGCACAAAAATCCGGGACAGCTGCTTCAAGCCAGTCAAGCGATAGCGGCCATCTTGAATAATTGCAAATTCATTGCATCCGTGTATAAGATGGGTAGTCAACTATGTAAAAGATTTGACGACGAACCCCAATCATACATTAAATCAAAGTTTTGACTGATAGGTTGATATTTACCATAAAGGACAATAGTGTGTATTAAATTGATTACTATATGTAACAAAAACGGATGAAGCTAATCTAGCTATACAAGTTTGCAGTGTTAGAGATTGGGAATATAAATGAACCATTAGATAATAACTATATAATCCACGATTTTAGAGACAGTACACGATATTTTCTTTAACTTAAAAGAATACCCCCTTCTGACTAAAGCCCCAACCTCCAAAAACAACACAAAGCAATGATAAGCATATTTGGAGTAATATATATTACCGAATAAGAAATGAAGTAATAGAGTAATGATATTGTATGGCACGATAAAAGAAAGAATGTGTTTATGTTATCCAATACAATACAGCTATTTCCGTTAGAATTTGAATTTACGTGGAACAATTTTACGTTTCTGCGACCTTAGAAAAGCTATTTTGTATATCTTGAATTAGAAATTATTTTTCGTCACGTCTGCATTCAATGTTGTGTGATCCACATTGTAATTATATGCAGTCCTGAATAAATAAAATCCTCCCATTAATCAACTAAAACTGATTGCCGTTCTTTTTTCATTCTTAAACAAATGCACAATGTTTGTGTTAGCTTCATGGATGAAATAAATTTTGTTCGTTGTGTCTCTGAATAAAGATTTCTCCCTTTGACATAGATAATTACATAATTTGCATCTGTCATTAAAAGCTTGCAATTTCTCGGATATTCTGTTTTAGCATGTCATTTGTATATAGTTATATATTTTCACTGCTGTCCAGTTTCAGAGATACTTCCCCTGTTTGCCTGATAAAACAGCATCATTCATTACGGTTGGACTTTTGTGACACTGATTTGTTGCTTTAGTCATAAAATCGTGTTCTTTGTAATGTGCCATTTTAGCAAAGGTTGTTGTCAAGTGCGTGGGTAGTTCCATTCATTAAAACAAACTTACATTAATAGATTCAAGTCTCTTTACTGTGCAACATATTTTGTTTTAATGAAGCTAGGAACTCGGAACAGTTGACCTTGTGAATGGGTAATCATTTATCGAATTAACTGGCATTTCATTAGGTATATGCTTTTGATTTCTTCTTTTTATCTGGTGCATGTGCATATTCTTTAAATTTATAATATATATTTGTTGGCAGCTCATAACTCACTTCAATTATTCAACCAGGATCAATGTATTCATTGATTGGTCGAGTTCATGTATTAGTTACGCATCTGTGTTTCCTTGCTATTGAAAGTTGTCACACTGCACAGCCAACTAATATGCATATATTTAATATTTGTATGATCAGTACCATTATCATCTCTTTTATCACAAACAATTTGTTAGTTTTATTTGCATGTCGGCGTGGCATCATGTTAATACATTCGTGAGACCACTTTCAGTCATCAAGTGCATACTAATATATCACCAAGTAGTTTTAAAGATGCACCATACAAATCTTATATCTGATTTTGCATACTTTCAAACGTTCATTTTGAACTCCATGCAGATATCACATAGCATCAAGATAAGGCCTATATACATTTCAAGACTCTTCACACACAGCCTATATATATATATATATATATATATATATATATATATATATATATATATATATATATATATACTGAAAGGCATAAAAGCCTTAGCTTGGTTTGTTTAAAAATTCTTTACACATTGGAATAACTTAATTTTCTCGTTAGATTTACTTTATATATCTTTTCTGAACAATCTTCAAAAGCTAAGGTGTGTGCAGTTAAAACTGATGTTATTTATACCATCAACTGAACATGAGTTAACCATTAGTTTCTTAAGAATAAATTATCAATAGCATACAAGCATGGAACTAGAGTTCCTTTTATTATAAATGCCTCACGATTCATAGGTACGTGTGTTTAGGAAACTGTTAAAGTGCTTCGGAAATCCGAACCTAGCTTATTTGCGAAACCAACTATTTTAAACAGGCTATCGTGGGATCTTTTTTATACATTTTATAAGTGTCGTCAAAAGCCATATATATATATATATATATATATATATATATATATATATATATATATACACTACTGTCAGTTTCTCATATCTTTAAAACGGTAATGGATGATACAAGAATACACTTTTGTTGAAATCTATTGAAAGCTTACCGACTTTTCCAAATCTCGTGTTTTCACGAGAACAGATCGACCGTCCTTCGATGTTCGTGACATATAGATATCAGCATTTGGATCAATGCCATGGTTCCTCTTCAAATTTAAGGTCAGATCTCCAGACATGCGCCTAAGATGAAAGGTCAACTTCTCATGGAGGTCAAGGTCACCGAGAGTCCGTTTATCTGTCTGGAATTCAGTAGTCAAATCTTTCAACCAGACAGTTTCCATACTTGCATGTGCTATTAAGAAGATGTTCGAAAATTAGATGAAAGCAGTTTCAATATACGCTTAAAACGAGGAAAGGAAAGAAATAGAGATCTCGGCAATCGTTTACTTCCTATTACTTGATGTAAGTATAATAATAATAGAAAAGCACTTAACACAATTTGAAAAGGTCGCATGTTTCTCAGTGAAGACCACCTATCGTTAATCGTCCTAATAAGTCACTAAAGCATCATAACGATATACTACTACTACTACTACTACTACTACTACTACTACTACTACTACTAATAATAATAAATACATTAATAAATATAAATTGCTTCCACAACCAAGTTTACTACATTGTGTTTTGAAACGATTTTATTAGGGCAGCAATGGCAACTAGAACAAAGGAGCCACAAAAATGACATTTTTATGATAAAAAGGTATACATGTAGAACTTAATTGCATGTGGTACTGTGTGTCCATTATTCTACAGAGGAGCCGTTAAAGGCAGATGCCTATGTATGTACTTGTACAGATAATAATCCAATAACGTACTTCCTCAATGGGAAAAGAAATCAGTTCCACCGGACAGATATCTATTTCATCCCTCTGATACAGCTAACTATCTTATTAGAAAATAATGAATTTAATATATGACATAAGCTTTTGAAGAGAATTCGTGTGAAATGCAATTAATGCGCGTCCTTTGTTTAATAGTCATCCACTTGTATGGCTGCAACATTTGCGCAGAAACCATTTTTCTTGCGTAACTCTGCCCTTGGCCCTTTGATTGTGAAATCATGACCTTCATTCTTTCCTTAAGCCATCTATACAGGTAAGGTGGGTGGTGCTTAAGTATGTTCATTAGGCCGAAACTATTTGTTTCCTTCAACCAATGAACTTGGTCTCTAATCAATAGTTATCCACAATGTATGGTTGAATATATCATACCGAACCAACTGTAATGTCAATAATTCACTGTTTAGTCTTGCAATCAGAGGCAACTTTACCTTTGGCCTCCTGACTATAAAACTAAGCGCAAGCCACAACGTGCTATTTTAATCATTAATGATGGAGAAATCAAGTAGTTCTGCAGAAAACGACTGTCTTGTTTCAGTCAGAGTAACCTTAGCCTTTGACATTTTGAGGCCGAATGGATTGCATTCTTTCTTAACTGAAAGGTACCCACAACGCCGCAACTTTTTGTAGCAGTATATTATGGAGAACTCCAGTTTCTGCGCGGAAACATTAAATTTAGGCCACGGTGACCTTGATAGTAATCTATTGACCATAAAGTTAATAGGTTTCTTTCTATCATGTAAACGCTATCCGCCTAGTTGTGTAGAGGCGGATGATGAATAATCTGAGTGATTGTGAAAACGTGTTTCCCTATTGACAATTACGGTGACTTAGAGTTGGTTTGTTCAGCCCGAAATCGAAATGCAATCCACCCACATAATTTGATAAATGTGAATGTAGGCAAAAGCAACTAAGCTTTTGGGATGAGACCGACCATTTAAAATAAGCACGGACCAACAGGGTCATAACAGAATACGATATGGCCTTATGTAGTGGGATCAACACGAAAGGAAATTCATGGTCGAAAAACGCTACGTTATCATTTGTAAACAAAACGTGAAGAAAAATTATATTCCAAGCAGTAACGAACGTATCAAGAGACAGGCCGGACTAACTTACTAACATCAACAAAGATAAGTCTTATGAATTTAAAAGGAAAATATTTACTAAACAAGTTTATACATCCCCATAGACTAATCATATAGGGGTTTTTTTAAAACAATAAACCCGGATACTCGAGGTCGCGGGGTCGAACCCTGGATGAGTCATGTCAAACACTGATAAAAATGGCACTAGCAGCTGCCTCGCTTGGCGATCAGCATTAAGAGGTTAGTGCTAGGACTCGTCGGTCTGGTGTGAGTATAATGTGACTGGGTGGGTCATAATGCTACATGTATGCGGCATGATGCCCCAGTGCTAGACATCACTATAAACTGTCACACTGCAAACATCGTAGTGATATGACTAAATAAGTGTTAAAGCTATGTTAAAAATCCAAATGTCACACACATACACACACAACAATAAACCAATAAATAAATTAATTTATTGCGGGTCTGTGTGCAATTCATTCACTTTATCTAATTCATCTGTATTATGAACTGACTTTCATTTTAAACGTGCTAGGTAAAAAAAAGTTTTAATCAGAAGGGGAATCAGTCTTTGGTGATAGGTTAACTACGCTATTTTACAAACTTCGGCAGATTGTTTGTCTTTGCGTTCGATCCTGCTTAAATGTTCAATGATATTTACAGGCTCTCATGCAATGCAAACATATATTACCAAAATTTCTTACAGCAAAAAACAATACGGCCTCGAAGAGACTCCATTTCATTACTGACAACATAAAGCTGTCGGGATCTCCAGCTTTCTCAATTGTTTAGGGTTTCTTTTCGTTTTGTAGCAACGAAATAAGAGCCCTTTACTGACTCGTTATCAGACATTTTAGAATGAACAACTTGTATGTGTGTGTGTTCGTGTGCATGTGTATGTGTGTTAACACAACTGTTAATAGGACTGAATGACTTAAAGACATACCTGACTGAATCCATTCCAATACAGTAACAAGAAACAGGAATACACCATTTTTCACTGCCATGACTGGTTGGCATCGATATAAGTACTGACGGATGTATCAACTTACATCTAGCTAATATATACGATGTGTTGGTAATTCTGGTCAGGATTAAATTGCCCAAGCCACATTTCGACATTCATACTGAAAATATTGGACGAAACTTACGTAACGAAGACAATATTAGCTGTGGGGAAAATATGTTAGAATTCACGGATTCACGTTTGTTATCTTTAGCAAAGATTGTGAAAAGGAGAACGTGGAACAACATTGACTCGAGCATGATTCTATATGCAGCATTCTATACACGTATTTAATAGTAAGAAAGTCTGTGATAACCAAAACGGAAAAAAATGACTATATCGGGAACCAGGAACACAATTGAAAATTTTAAAAGTATAGCCTTGAAAACCGTTACAAAATAAGAAGAAACAGATTTGTTTTAACAATCAGGGTCAAGTCATATGTCCTTCAAACTAATATATAAAGGTACATATGTATCAATGAAATTTAATTTATAATACTGACACATCTCTTACAAAATACAGAGTTTGCAAAATGGATATAACTCCTGAAGCAAAGAGGCATGTACTGTTAGAGAGGTTTTGAACACTGCTAACAATGTCTTAAACATCGTAATGTATGTATGTATGTATGTATGTATGTATGTATGTATGTATGTATGTATATTTAGATGTATAAATGCCAACCTGTCTCTCTGAGAGTGTCTGCATATGCATGTACTCGATTGAATACAAATAATATATATATATATATATATATATATATATATATATATATATATATATATATATATATATGTGTGTGTGTGTGTGTGTGTGTGTGTGTGTATTTTGAAATCTACTTTCTTAACATCACGACCGCTTTTTTTTGTACCGGAAAGCGACAAGTATATCACACTATGCTTATGTTGGTGAAATAGTACTACTACTACTACTACTACTAATAATAACAGCATGTACCATGGTATGGGGAGAGGTGTACTATAAATAACATGAAGCAGAACACAAATTCTAAAGTACGCCAAGTCCTAACACATAAGCTAATGGTACAAAGGTGTCGTGGTGACGACGACTGCCATGGGTGAAAAGTCCTTGGCAAGTGGCGTCTTCCACCGTTACAAGTGCCTGCGCATGCTAAGTTCTGCGATGTGCCTTTTATTCAGTGAGTGTTTACTAAATATCACATTTCAAAGCCTTCCACATTGTGTTAGATTAGTAATTCATTGTTTCCAGTCTATACTTTCCTTATCCGTTTTAAAGTTTCAAGATATATGCACGTGCTTTTGTACTATTTGCCGATTTATCGGCAGTGTTCTAATGTGTGCATTATGTGCATAATGTGCTAAGAAAGATATCTGATACAGGTTTTGAACCAATTTCTGTCTCTCTACCTTTCCCTCACGCTCTCTCTCTCTCTCTCTCTCTCTCTCTCTCTCTCTCTCTCTCTCTCTTTGTGTGGAATGGAACTTGCATTTATGCAGTCTTTCTATATTAATACAAGCATATACGTTTATTTGTATTAAATCTCAGGCTTCATGCAGTGGCAGAAGAGGAAAACAAATAATAAGCAGGTGGTGATAAAGTGTGTTTAATATATTGAACAAGTGGAGTTTATGAGGTATAAAATGGAATATACGTATATACGTAGTATTTAGGAATAAGAAATGAGAGAAACATCACATTTTTCATTCACATCGATATTTCTAGTTTGATCTTCTATTAACTAATTATCTATTACATACTAATTATGACAAATAGATTTCAAATTTGTAACAAAGAACAAAGCAATATTACATCGTTGTTAAGATAATATAAATCTTGTTTCTTTTAGGATTTACAGAGACACGGACAAACATGTTTGCTAGTGGCTGTGTATGATGCAAAGATATAGTTCAGTGTTAGTCTCGATGCAGAGGCTTTCTGATGGGATGTTCTAGTATATAAATTCTTGTTAAATCCTGTATAGTCCTGTCTAAAACCTACTGGATTAACACCGTATGTCTGCGTACACATCATATGTTGCCTTCTTTGATATTAAATAAAGTACTAGACTACATTTGCCACAAGCTTATCTAAGTAAACTTACACAATGCTTCAGGTGCACAAACATTAGCACACAGGTAAAAAGAGCGTAATGCAAGTCCCAAATTGAACAAAAAGTCATGGGTCATGTCCATTGCATAATGCCGCTTAAAAGTTGTATAACAATAAGAAGTGCGTTTCATAATAATTTTGTAATTCTAGTGTATCACCCAAGGAAACTGGAAGAACAGATTAGCGGGAAGTATTTGATTGTGTTAACCATTATCCAGGTCCACTTCCACTTTTTTATTAAAACTGTGAACAAGCAGCATTAAGTAAAAATACCTATTACTGATAAAAAAAAATCTTAACAAAGGGTAGGTTTGTCATGGTCGAATCTTTAGAAATCCACCCCAATCTTCACATAATATATTTGTCCAGTGACAATGCCGTGGTGTTTCCCAAACTATAGTCAATAGTAAGGTCGGTTTGTTAGCCGATAAATACCGTACTCCCTGTCGAAAACAATAATAATGAAAGAATGAATCAAGAGCTATGCGAATCAAAGCAACATTGCGCTGAAAGTACATTTGTGCAAACAATCATTGACCTATCTTTTGCTTTAAGTCATATAAAAATAATTATTTTATCTGTGTATGTATATAAGTACGTATGCAATCTAGTGTAGAAATTTGGGGCGCTAACTCCTTTTTTAGATTGAGTTCGAAATACATCCTTACTACCACGTTGATATAATGTCGATTGCAAGTCTAACACATTTTTTATATAAAATACAACGTGACCATTGAAATCTGAGATCGCCGCCAGTATCGAGCGATTTAGGTCAAATTACCGTAGACTGTAAGTGACATTTCCGAAGTGAATAAGTACATATTATGACCTCTCTCTCTCTCTCTCTCTCTCTCTCTTGCTTAATCGGTTTGACTGAATTTTATTATTATTCATAGGTCCGGAGACATCGTCGCATGACACTAGAGAAAATCTCTTACACCGTTTTCTCACGGATTTTCGCCCGTATCTTGCTACGATGGTACCGTGAGAGAGAGAGAGAGAGAGAGAGAGAGAGAGAGAGAGAGAGAGAGAGAGGTCATAATATGTACTTAGGACATTTTCACATTTAATAAATAATAATCGACTTTTAGAATATTAGTAGAGGTTCACAATACAAAACAATTACAAACAAAACTACTATAAAAAAAAAACAAACAAACAAACAAATTGCAATACATGTGCTATGTAATCATGAAATTTAAGGATTGATTATATGACAGCTGTTGATAAATCCCAAGGAAAAGCGTACACATACCGTAAGGACGAAAAATATGCTTGTAGTTTACTTGGTGTAAGTTCAGTTTGATGGTTTTTATCCAGCCCAGATTCGTTTTCTGTCTCACTCCAGATTTATGCATATATTGCATATTATGCAAGAGAGAGAGAGAGAGAGAGAGAGAGAGAGAGAGAGAGAGAGAGAGAGAGAGAGAGAGAGAGGGGGGGAGGGGAGACATAAGGAAAACAGAGAGGATTCTGATGAAATTGTGTACTATGTTAAATTCATTTTGTGAGCGGGGATTATTAATGTTTTCATCGTTATTTTCATACGTCACTTATGATTGCTCGACCCCGATCGAGCCATACAAAGACTTATAAAAATGGTACTAGCAGTTGCCTCGTTTAGCACTCAGCATCAAGAGGTTAGTGTTAGGACTGGTGTGCTTGGTATCAGGAGAATATGACTGGGTGGGACACGAGGCTACAAATCAGCGGCATGAAGCCCCAGTGATATACGTCACTATAAACTGCCACACTGCAGACATCGTAGGGACATGACTAGAAAATTGTTAAAACTACGTTAAAATTCAAAGTCATACACACACACACACACACACACACTGTTTTTCAGGGATTATCGGTTGTTCGCTGTATAGGTGAGTTCAAGGGCAATGCCTGTCTTCTATCATATTCTATATACATTTTATCAATTCACTACATCACTGACATTAATATTATGATGAACATATTCTAAAATGACAATTCTTGCTTCAAAACTGTGATTGTAAGTATTATTTGTTATTCACCAGAAAACGTCAATTGTGCGGTTCCTTCATCTATACATTGTGCAAGTGCATTGGTTTTCCTTTTTTATTCTTTTTTTTTTTTTTTGTTACTAGGAATTGCTTACGTGCTTTTGGTGCTTTTAAAGGGAATCAGGGAAAATTTGTTCCACTGTCAACAAGTACAAAGTTGAATGCGTTCAAAATCTTTGAAGTCTTAAATAATGTGTTCATAACCCTTCAATCTGTCTTGTATATGTAGATGACAACACGAAGACACACACTTTTACCTGATACACTTTTAGGTTGACCTCATACAACATGCCCACATAATTTAACATTGATTTTACCGTATATTCCTATCGGGGCGTGTAAATATTGACCTTCCAAAGGAATTTGACTGTAGTAAGATTCAAATAGCGTATGTGTGCCTCTGCATGTGTTTGTGTGTGTGTGTGTGTGTGTGTGTGTGTGTGTGTGTGTGTGATTTGGATTGTATTAAATGTATCTTTAACAATATTTCAGTCATATCGCTACGATGTGTGCATTGTGGCAGTTTGCAGTGATAACTAGCATTAGGGGCATCATGTCCCACATAGTCACATTATCCTGACACCAGGAAGACCAGTCCTAACACTAAACTGTTAATGCTGATCGCTAAGCGAGTCAGCTGCTAGTACCATTTTTATAAGTCTTTGGTATGACTCGGCCGGGGTTAGAACCCGTGACCTCCAACATCGAAGACGGATGCACTAACCGCTTTAAAGAATAATTGCCTTTAGAGGTATTTGTTATCAGTTTGTAGAAATGGCACTCATTACTAAATTTGTCGGTTCTGAACGCAGACAAGATAGGCGGCCTTTCCTATAGATAGTTACACTGTTGTACATTTAATTGTGCGACTTACGCTGTACAAGTTGGTGAATCACTTGCATGACTACTTATAGTACTAGCAGTAACTGTCTTCAGCATATAGATAGTCTGACACAAATAAACAGGGAGTAAGAAATGTACATGAGAAGATATAACAGATTATCATGGAACATGACAACATCCTTTCCGATCTGTGTAGTTCTGCTTCTGGTGATGCTGGCGATAATGATATTGACAACGAACTTTTACACCAGTAGTAGAAAAGATATTGTGGAGGTATAACAGAAAATGTTTACGTCGTAGCTTTAATCGAATTGATAGTGGTAGTAAAAACAGACGAATAACGATTGGTTGTGCCAGTATCGCTGTAGTGTTTCTCATAATTCATGGTAAAATATTGAAGACAAATATGATATATCAGTTTATCAGGTGATGAACTACCAGAGCGTCATATAAAATGTATCCCATATAGCAAAAGTTATTTTCTGTATGTTACTTCGTCATCAATTACCATAAATAACTTAAGCACCATATTTAGACGCCAATACACAATCTTTTGTTTTTGGTGCAAAAGAAATATTGACGAACCAGTTTCCCATCTACAAATATATGTATGTTGGTATATATATCTGGAAATCTACATTCTTAACATCACCGCCGCTGTCTCCTGGAAGGTGACTAGTATATCACAATATGCTTACGTTCGTGAAAGAATAATAATAATAATAATAATAATAATAATAATAATAATATAAAATAATAATAAGAGCGTGTACCTTGGTTGGGGAGAGGTGTAATATAAATAACATGAAACAGAAAACAAATGCTAAAGTCCACAAAGTCCTAACACATAAGCTAATGGTACAAACGTACCGTGGTGACGACGCCTGTTATGAATGAAACGCCCTTGGCACGTGGCGTCTTCCTCCGTCAGAAGTGCCTGCGCATGCTAAGTTCCGCGATGTGTTTTATTCAGCAACTGTTTACTAAACAGCACAGTTCAAGGCCTTCCACATTTGGTAGCTTAGTAATTCATCGTTTTGAAGTCTATGCTATCCTTTTTGTTTTAAAGGTTCAAGATATATGCACGTGCTTTCGAAAACAAATAGCAGAGCAGTTTCGTATTGCGTAACATTTAGTTCAGCCGATGTACCATTTTTGCAACAGCCAAAGTATAGCAAACACTAATAGACATTTTCACATCGTAGACGATTTTGGTACTTCATCACTACACGACTCACTGATAGATAGACGACTTAATGTATATTACAGTCAGCGTATTGTTACCTTACGAGTATTGTACTGTTTGCCGATTTATCGGCAGTGTTCTAATGTGTGCATTATGTGCACAATGTGCTAAGAAAGATAACTGATATAAGTTTTGAACCAGTTTCTGTCTCTCTGTCTCTTCTTCTCTCTTTTTGTGTGGAATGGAACTTGTCCGGTGTTATTATATTGAATAAGAGGCGCTTATGAACATAACATAGACATGTAGTAGGAATACAAAATGAGAGAACATATCTTTTGTGATTCACATCGAGTTTCCTGTTTTGATCGTCTATTAACTAACCATCGGTGTGTCCATTACTACGACAAACAGGCAGAAATTTTGTAACAAACAACAAAGAGATATTACATAGTTGTTAAGATAACATCAGTCTTGCTTCTCTTAGGATTTACATATACGCAGACAAACATATTTGCTAATGGTTTCTTATCATATCAAGATATAGTTCAGTGTTCGTCTGATTAAACGTATATAATTTTTCAGGTGTACAAATGTTAGCACACAGATAAAAAGAGAGTAATGCTAGTACCAAACTGGATAAAAGGGCATGGGTCATGTCCATTTGAGAATGCCACTTAAAAGTTGTATACGAATGAGAAGTGAGTTTTATAATAACAGGTAATGTTGTATTCTATTGTATCGCCCAAGGAAATTGAAAGAACAGGTCAGCAAGAAATATTTGATTGTGTGAACCACCATTCAGCTCCACCTCCACTATTTTTATTACAACTGTGAGCAAGCAGCATTAAGTAAATATGCCTATTACTGATAAAAAATATCTTAGCAAAGGGTGGGTTTATCGTGGTCGAATCTTTAGAAATCCATCCCAGCCTTTACATAATATTTTTGTCCAGTGTCAAAACTACAGTGATTTGCAAAATGTAGTCAATGATAAGTTAGTTTTGTTATTGGATATATACCGTACTCTATGTCGAAAATTATAATAATGTAAGAATGAATCAAGAGCTATGCACATCAAAGCAATATTGCGCTGAAAGTACATTTCGGCGAAAAATCATTGATCTATCTTTGTTGTAAGTCATATAAAAATAATTATTTGATCTATCTATATATCTTTCGGTTTCTGTCTCTGTTTCCCCACTCTACCCCCTTCTGTCTGCCTCTGCCTGTCTGTGTTTGTCTGTGTCTGTCTCTGTTTCTTTGTCTCTTTCTCTCTGTCTATGTCTGTCTGTCTGTCTGTCTGTCTCTGTCTCTGTCTGTCTGTCTGTCTGTCTATCTATCTGGCAAGTATGGAATATTTGGGGGAGGCAAATTAAATTTAACATTGAATTCTTACTGCCATGATGATATAATGTCGACGGTAAAATATCACATATCACGTGACTATTCAAGTCCGAGATCGCCGCCAGCATCGAGCGAGTTACGTCAAATTTCAGAAGACATTAAGTGACATTTCCGAAGTCAATAAGTAGATTATATCCTCTCTCTCTCTCTCTCGTTTTCGTTTGGTCGGTTTGACTGAATTTTACCATCACTCATTGGCTCAGAGACATTTTCGCATGACACATGCTAGAGTCCTGTCCGCACCATTCTCATGGATTCTTGCCTGTATCTTGCTATGATGGTGCAGAGAGAGAGAGAGAGAGAGAGAGAGAGAGAGAGAGAGAGAGAGAGAGAGAGAGAGAGAAGGGGAAAGCAGAGATGAATGTGATGAAATTGTGTACCATCGTAAATTCATTTAGAAAACGTGGATAATTAATATTTTTTCGTTATTTCATACGTCACTCGGAGAAAATTCATCATTAATCTATATAATCGATAGCATACAGTTGCTACAATGTTTCTAAGAAGATATGTGATGTGATGTGATTATGATTTTTAACGTAGCTTTAACAATTTTTCAGTCATATGCTACGATGTCTGCAGTGTGACAGTTTATAGTGATGTCTAGCACTGGGACATCATGCCGCAGACATGTAGCATGATGTCCCACCCAGTCACATTATCCTGACACCAGGCCGACCAGTCCTAACACAAACCTCTTAATGCTGATCGCCAAGCGAGGCAGCTGTTAGTACCATTTTTGTAAGTCTTTGGTATGACTGGACCGGCGATCGAACCCACGACCTCCCGCATCCGAGGCGGACGCTCTAACCACTAGGCCACCGGAGTCGTCTCTAAGAAGATATTATTGTGCCATAGTTTGATCAGAATGATATATAACAATATTGTTGCTTATCAAATTGCTACACACCACCACTTTTAAAGCCGTGCTGATTTTAATTCATGTCGTATTATATATATATATAATGGTAATAATTATTTAATTTGCAATTTCCTTTTCCTATTCCCACGTCAAATAGAGGTGACCTGTCCAACCTAACCCATTTTTGGAAATGATACCTAGCAAAGAACACGATCTACAAACATGCAGGTGCTTTTAACGAATTCTTTCGTCTTTCTTTTCCACCTTAAAGGTAATACTCTGAGAAATACTTTTTTGAGATATAACATAGGTGTTTGTTACGTCTCTTTTTGTATCAAGTTTGCTGAAGATACCTCAGATTGTTTATGATATAAAAACTCTAAATTCAAAACGGTTTCCCAACGTTTTGGACAAAAGTAGCTCTTCGGCAGTGGAAAAAGACAACTTACATATACAAAATAAACAATTAACACAAAATCTAAGTACAATTCTGGATTCCTACATGTTAGAATCACTAGGGGAAATTCCTAACAAGAGCTATACAAATACAAAGTTGTGCAACATTAATAAACGAGTGGGTTCTTGTGTCTATCTCATAACGAACCATTATGTTTTGACCTACTTCGAAGTTGTGAACAAAGGGCGGAAACACAGCGTGGCGAAACATTGAAGCCATCTACGCGATTTTGTGAAGAAAAATATATCCGGTAGAATTATGAATGGAGTTTGTGAAGGACAGGTTAAATAATTGTGTGTCGGGAAAATGGACACTATTTGTAATAATAATAATAATATTAATAATAATAATAATAATAATAATAATAAAATAACGTTAACGATACTACTACTACTACTACTACTACTACTACTACTAATACTAATAATAATAATAATAATAAAGGCAATAAAATCATCACAGAAATGTTTACGTGGATAGATATATGCGCACAGTTTGCGTAGGATGTAAAATTGATGACTGGCTGTAATGTGGAGAAGACTGTAACGGGAAGGTTAGATTCTTTCATTTTGGGCCAGTCTTCCCCATGAGATTTCAAATGTAGTATCCAGTTTCCTTCCTATCGTGAGGCTTGCTACACGTGTCTAACGCTGAAGTTGACTTTAAATGTATTTATGTACAGAGCTGTCATTTTTACCGCCCCCTCCGTATCCTCGCAGCATATATGTTCATGGTATAGTTATTCCTATACGAATCTCTTTGTCCATATAGATTTTAGTTTCCGTGGAATAACTCGCAAAACCGTTAAAGGTATTTAAACTTAATCTGGGTACACATCTTAATCAAATTGCATAGAGGTACTTTTTATATACATATGGTTAATGTTGCTTTTTAAATATGTTATGTTACCAAAGGAACGACCTGTAGCATAAAGAAGGGATGACAATTTCTATGCCAGCTAGAGCAGGCAGATTCAAATCATTGTTAATCAAGTGAAACTATCCGCAAGTACCAAGATTATTGGTATAATACTATTTTCGGACCATTATCATAGCCAGTCTTGAAAGTCAAAATTGAGTTGTTCACATCCAATAAGTAGTACATAAGCTGAGAGTGCAGGACCTTAGGATACATGCATTTGTGCAGAAACAAGTAGTTTTGGACCATAGATTAATTCCAGCAGGAGTCTTTGCATAACCATCGTATAGGAAAAAATGATTTGTAGAAAACAGTGCTGGTCGGAATAATACACATAATAAAATATTAACCTTTTCACAAATTGAACAAAACATTCTTCCGTGATAGGGAAATTGTTTCACTTTGTCGACCAACAACATCTCACACCCCGACAAAAAAGAAAAGAAAATAATAACGACGAAATTAAAAGGCTGAAAAATCAAAGATATTCAGCTTCACCTTCTATAAGAATTTCAAATCGATCTTATTAAATTTGAAACCAACGAAGCCCGTGAAGGGACACACTTCATATTTTTTGAATCGGAGATCTTGGTTTAGAAAAATGAGATTCTCGATTTAGTAGTCCGATGTCTCGATTTAGTAATCCCAGACCTCTTATTACAAATCCGAGATGTCGATTCACTAATCCGAGATCTCGGTTTACTAATCTCGGTTTTTTAATCCGAGATCGCGATGTTTTAGTATTCGGAGATCTCGGTTTACTATATGGAGATTTAAATTCATGAATTTGTCATCTGGATGCCTCGTTTCGACTGGATGCGTTTATTGTGGATAGACAGCTGAAGGGTGGAGGCGAGACATTCAAGTATCTGAGGTAAGATGTAACTGTAGATGTTTGTTATATGGGCGTTTATTACAATTAAAATAAAGCGACGAAGCGCAAAGGTCGATGTGATATATAAAAATATGCTTTGTTGTATCATCTAAGCCAAGCTTTCTCACTGTCGGTGATCCAGTAGGAATTCCCCATAGTATTCTTCTAGAGTATATAAGTGTTCATGATAATTACGTTTGTGATAATGCATTTATAATATCAGCTTGTGCAAAAAATCGGTCATATTTGATTTGTCAAGGCAGTTGAGTGTTTGTCAACTGGTCTCCTGAAGCGCCAAATGAGAATATGTAGTTAGGTTCCATAGGGCTTGTAGCAGCAGAGAGGATGAACAGACCACTTGCTTGGATTGTTAATTATTAAAACAAAATTATGGTCTCAATAGTCAACTACTCTAAACATAACCAGTAGGTTACTTATTCTGTCGTCAATTAGAGAACGTGTTTACTTTTTAGGCAAACCTACTTTTGGTCGCAGCCTCTCTGCTGCTGCATTGTCAACCAAACATTTTATCGAGACTAACACGATACCTTGACCTAGGATCATGAAAAGTTGTTGTGATAAATCCAAACGGGGTAGCTGGTGCTTTTGAAAAAAGTTTTGAAATTTAATCATGTCCATATCTCCGCTACACCAAGTTTGATGAATGTTTCGTAATGTATGTGTACCGATACTGGTCTTCAGAAACTCATCAACGTTAGGATTATTGTTAATCTCATCGTTGTTGGGACTTTTAATGTTTCTCTTTGATAACCAAACATGATAGTCATCAGCTGGTGTTTGTACGATTTCGTATCCAGTATCACTCATCACAGAGATTAGTCTAGGAGTGAAGTACAATTTAGAATTATTCTCATCGATGATATCACACAAGTAGGCAAATCCGTACGGGGTTGATAAATCCGCCGTATTTGGTGCACTGTGTAGTTTTGTTTTATCATCAAGAAGTAATTCACGATCAATAATTATTTTTGTTATTTCCTCGCGCATTGTTGGAAATTTACAACGTTGTCGCACCGTTGACTAATAATGAATTTCATTAACGCATCGAAATCTGTGCATAGCTTGTTTTGTTGCTTCGACTGATCCAAGCTCTTCCGAGAACACGTGCATGACTGTAAATGTTTCATCGACGATACTAACTCCTGCTTCGATAGTATGATTAAATATAACAACATCAACGTCGTCAAACGCGACGTTAATATTATTAAAATCTATTTTTTTTTCCGAATCTGTATCAGCGTGATAATAACACACACGGTATCCTCGATGTTGTAATTGTCGGTCTAGACTTTCAACGGAAAAATGTGTGAGGATTTTATTATGAGAAAACACCGCAATCTTTTTTCCTTGTTCGAGATGTTTTATCAACGATGCGAGATTATCCCGATGCGAGTTCTCCACGATAAACTCTTTCCCGTGATCAGGTTTATAATTGTTAATGATAAATTTCGTTGATAATCGTCAAAATTTATCCCTGAATAATACTAAATCATCATCGTTGGCATCTGGGTCGAGAACAATTAATCGTTTACATAAATGTATCAGTATGGTAAATCTATCCCATCGTTGTTTACTTGATTGTACAGAATAAAACTGTTGTCGTAGTACCCTATACCACTCATCATAGATAAAAACGTCCGGAATTCCTTTTACTCGATGTAATAATTCCCACTGAACTACAACTCTACGATTATCGCCTGATTTAAATACTATATGACCGGGGATATCTAGATACGATTCTATGCCATAATCTGATTTTGTTTTTTCAGTAAATGTTTTTCTATAACTGACGATAACAGCTGATTGATGTGGTTTAAAAGACTTCCATGCAGCTTCTGATTGACCCATTCCACATGCAGATCAATCCAAGTAATCTTCGTCATAGATTACTCGACATCCTGAACCACCTTCATGAACTGGTGCTGCATTGTATAAATAATACGGAGTTCTCTGTGAGAAGAATGCAGGAAAATTCCGTCGATGTTTCAACGCTATCGGGTATTTAATATAATCTAAATTTCGTTGAGATTCTGGTAATTCATTCACTGTTGAGTTTGACGATTCTCTGTTGAGAAATTTCTTAATCGATGATTCATCGCCGGACACAGTTATTTGTTTCCCTGCACTTCTTGGACATAGAACTGTATAACAATCATCATTAACAAATACGAGACAGTTATCACATTTATCCTCAACGCGATCATAAAATTCATCGTATCCGAGTCTGCGTTCACAGATAATGCAGTAATGTCCTGGTCGTCGTTGTATTGTAAATCTATTACCGCATACAGATACAGCACCAATTAGCTGATCTGATTCACCAATTAATGCATCAGATATTTTTTCGATGGCATCTTGTGAAATTGCATCACAGCAGATATTAATTGTATCACCGTGTTTGTTCTTGTATTCCGTATGCGCGTGTTGGATAGAAGTCGGACAGACTAACAAATCAGATGAGGTGAAATTACCAGCGCCAACAGTATTGTTGGAGATTAATTTCTTCGTCGTGGTTGTCTTTGTTCATTGTACGATTTTGTTTTATTGAGCTTATGCTATATAATCCAGCTTGTCTATCCGTGGCGCATGTTGGATTTGTTTTTCATCCGCGGTAACGGTTGTCAATTCTCGTTGTCGGTCAAATGTTACAGGGTCGCATTTACATAATACGTGATAACCATTATTTGTTTTGAAAATAAATACTTGATGACGAGAACAATCACACAACTGTGCAAAGTAATCAATGATTTCATCGACGTTGCTTTTTATTTCTGTTGTTGTTGTTTCATTTCCCTTGTAACTGTATTCGAGTTCTTCATGCCGATATTTCGTATCAAGATCAAATACAGGATACCGTTGTCTGAATACTGAAATTGTTTCAGTTACTGATGATTGTCCTGCAAATTCTTCAGCGATACAATTAAAATCAAGGAAAAACGATTGCGGTGTTTTCTCATAATAAAATCCCCACACATTAATCCGTTGAAAGTGTAGACCGACAATTACAACATCGAGGATACCGTATGTGTTATTATCACGCTGATACAGATCTGGAACAAAAGAAAAATAGATTTTAATAATATTTATGTCGCGTTTGACGACGTTGACGTTGTTATATTGAATCATACTATCGAAGCAGGAGTTGGTATCGTCGATGAAACATTTACAGTCATGCACGTGTTCTCGGAAGAGCTTGGATCAGTCGAAGCAACAAAACAAGCTATGCACAGATTTCGATGCGTTAATGAAATTCATTATTAGTCAACGGTGCGACAACGTTGTAAATTTCCAACAATGCGCGAGGAAATAACAAAAATAATTATTGATCGTGAATTACTTCTTGATGATAAAACAAAACTACACAGTGCACCAAATGCGGCGGATTTATCAACCCCGTACGGATTTGCCTACTTGTGTGATATCATCGATGAGAATAATTCTAAATTGTACTTCACTCCTAGACTAATCTCTGTGATGAGTGATACTGGATACGAAATCGTACAAACACCAGCTGATGACTATCATGTTTGGTTATCAAAGAGAAACATTAAAAGTCCCAACAACGATGAGATTAACAATAATCCTAACGTTGATGAGTTTCTGAAGACCAGTATCGGTGCGAGGACAGCGCAAACAGAAATTAGCAGCGATGAAAAAAGATACTATAAGTATAATCCCGTAGAACGTCTAGAACCATACGAGGCGAAGAAATCATACCTGAACTATATGTTTCAGTGTGATGTTGGAAAACTTCCCAAAGATAATGTTGAACAGTTGTATAAGTGTTCGAACAAAATGAAACTATCTAAATGAGAGAATGTTGATAAAATTAATAACGGTAATGCAGTAGATGCTACGATGGTTACATCAGAAAAATCAAGCCCACGTGAGAAACTTAACACAATCAGGGATTTATTGAAGATGTTAAATCTCCTTGATATAGTCACTGACGATTTATCGAAAACAATTGCGTCGATATCCGGGGCAGATCTTAGAATGTATATCGAGAATATGATACACGACAAAGATCAACTAACGAAATATAACGATCTGCTCAAGAACTGGTCTAGCATGTTTCCTGAAACGAGATTGAAAACATCAAAACTAACCACAGGAAATATAATCGGAAAAATAAAATTGATCTACAATGAATTCGGAGCAGATGATAAAAGAAACCCTGCGAGATCAAACTACACATTAAGTTATCCTGTGTGGCCAAAATCGATTTTATCACTGATAATTACTGGATCAATTATAATAATGATGCTCAAGGATTTTATGGCGGTAATGATGTTGTTGCCGTAGATGACTATAATACGATATTAAAATGTCATGTACGGAGTATTAACGGTTGGTTCAGTTTGTTTGATAAGAATGCAGATTAATTTTATCGATGTGGAATCGGGACATATCATTATGATATTATTGATAAATGTCCCGATTCCACAGCGGAGTTAGAAGTCTCAGATTGATTAGATAACCGTTCCATCATTGAACCGTAGGCCAGCCCAGTGATTCTACAGATTCTTTACCAGCACGTTCTTGTTCCGTTAATGGTGTGTGGAGAAAATTTTCATAATTTCTTCCGGCAGCAACAGTAGCTGAAAACGCCATAAAAATTCCTCACGAAATTCTTTAATAATTATTATTAATGAAAATAATGTTAAATCTGATTCTTCATCAACGCAGGGAATAATCTCATTATTGATTATTTTAAATACTGCTTTAGACTCAAGTGGCGACATGTAGTATTGTTTACCGTTTGGTCCTTGAATCAACTTATCATAAAAATAATTATTACCTTTATGTTCATCAAGTAATCTTAACGTGATAAGGTCCTTCATCGAAACCATTATTATTTCATAATTATAACTATTAATCTGTTTGTTTTGATCGATGTTGATGCAGAATAAAATTTCTATCAAGGACCAAGGATAATACATGTGAAGTGGTTTGTGGAATCGGGACATATCATTATAATAATATTGATAAATGTCCCGATTCCACATCGAACAGATTGTCAAACGTGGCCCAAAGTTACAAAAAACAAAAAATACGAGGTGAGGAATTCCGTAGATGTTTCAGCGCGTCTTGCTCGCAATTTTGTTGCAGTCTTGCTCGTGCAAGTTCACTTCGGTATGTTAACGGAGCTTGATTAGGTCTGTATCGGACAGCTCGATAATGATGATATTGATTTACATTTACCACGAGGACGTTATCGTGGCGCTCGAATGATATTTTATCGTACTTGGGGATATTATCAAGAAAACTAAAATCATTGACGTATACTATCGCGACATCAGTCTTTATTATAATTATATATATTTTTGTTTAAAATATAATTATCAGGAGCCCAGATCAACAGTTAAAATAAAAAATTCTCTCACAATTTCTCCTGCGTTCTTGTTCTTCACTCACCTCGCGTTCTTCTTCCTCATTCTCTTTGTGTTCTTGTTTCTCGGTAGCAAGTTTCCTCATATGCTGTTCTTCGTCGGAATGTGGTCTCTGGAGTTTTCACGTTATTTCGTCTTCGGAAGATTCTAAAAGATTATTTCGACGATTGAATTCTTTATCGAATTCGGATCCGATATAAAATATCGCATCTCTGCTTAGATTACTTTGTACATCAACGCCAGGTATAATTTCACCGTTGACGTAATTGAAAGTAACCTTGTCGTACTGACTTGGATCTATAACAAATTTTTGTTGTTGTTGTTGTAGTAGAGCTTAGCGCCATTTTTCAGCACACGATAGGCTATCCGTGGCGGCCAGTATTATTGGTGGAGGAAGAAACCGGGAAATCCACGGAAAGAACCACCGACCCACGAGAAGCTACTGGCAAGCTTTCTCACATATCCACATTCGCCGAATCCGAGACTCTGCTTAGATTACTTTGTACATCAATGCCAGGTATAATTTCACCGTTGACGTAATTGAAAGTAACCTTGTCGTACTGACTTGGATCTATAAACTAATTTTTGTTACCGTTGTTGTCGATGATCATCTTGTCGTCGAAATAATTACGTTGATGATGCTGGTGAAATTCATAAAAATGAGTTAATGCGTACACATCATTGAGGATCATTATTATTATTTGTTTAGATTAAATATTTAATCGTGTATACATTTTTTATTTTTTATTTTTTACTCCACGAGCGCGTGAGCCAGTTAAACATCATTCAGCACTACCGAATTATAATAATTGGACCATCTGGAAGTGGTAAAACACAACTGTTGCTTAATTTAGTAATGTCAAATTTGAAAGTAATTTTACGAGGTAAAAAAAGAAAATGGGAGATATCACTGATGAAATTGAAGAAAGGGTAATAAATTCGGATGAAGTTAAAGAATCTGATGATAGAATAAAATTTCGGTATCAAAAAAGCAGATCAAAACCGATCACACGAGAAGAAGTGTTTGAAATTTTGGATGAAATTTCACATCTTATAAAAAGAAGATGTGAAAAACGCATATATGTTTATGATAGTAGTCCTCTAATTTTCCCTCATAGAAAATTTATGGATGGCATGGGTGAATTATCGGGACATTATAAATCTTTATTAAATATTAGAAATTCGATCCCTCCGTCGTTTTGAAAATTTCCGTAGTTTTTGTAGATTTAGAAAAAAAATGATCCCGGAATCCTGGAAAATTTCAGTTATTCTTTTTTCTTGTTGAATTTCTCTCGCAGTCAATATTGATGAAGCTCCATCTGTGGATGATCTCGATGGATCTATTAATAATTTAGTTGCATACGACGATGTTACACTGGACAATGAAACAAATCCAGCTAGAATATTTTCACGAGGCAGACATAAAAACTGACGTGATTTATGTTACCCAGCGATGCACACAAATACCTAAAGTGATCAGAGACAACTGTAATATTTTAGTTGTCTTTAACGGATTCGATACACATACGTTACGAAACATACATCAAACTTTTTGTTCAGGGGATATGGACATGATTAAATTAAAAATCTTCTTTTCAAAAGCACAAGCTACCCCATTTGGATTTATCACAATAAATTTACATGATCCTAGGTCAAGGTATCGTGTAGGTATTGATAACATTTTTGGTTGACACTACAGCGGCAGAAAGGTTGCGACCAAAGGTAGGTTTGCCTAAAAAGTAAACACGTTCTCTAATTGACGACAAAAAAAGTAACCTACTGGTTATGTTTAGAGTGAAGTTGAGTATTGAGACCATAATTTTGTTTTAATAATTAACAATCCAAGCAAGTGGTCTGTTCAGCCTCTCTGCTGATCTTGTTAATAGTATGTGAATTTCGGATTCAGGTTCGATGATAGGGAACCCTTTTTCAGGTGAAAAGATCTTAAGATTGCTTGTCTTAGTTGATATAGAAAAGTCTACACTGCGATGTCTTTGTTTTCAAATTAGAAGACCGATCCGGTTGCCTAGTGGTTAGAGCGTCAACCTCGTATGCGGAAGGTCGCAGGTTCGAACCAAGGTCGAGTCATACCACAGACTTGTACAAATGGTATTAACAGCTGTCTCCCTAGGTGCTAATCTTTAAGAGTTTAGTGTTAGGACTGGTCGGCCTGGAGTCAGGATAATGTGATTGGGTGGGACATCTTGCTACATGTCTGCGCCATGATGCCCCAGTGCTAGACATCACTATAAACTACAACACTGCAGACATCGTAGTGACATCACTGCAAAATTGTTAAAACTACGTTAAAAAGCCAAGACACAGACACAGACACACATAAACACACACAAATTAGATGAGGTGTATATGGCTTAAGCAATCAGGTCTTGGTTTTTATTTGACCTCAAGCAATTCATAGAAAAGGTATACAGATCAGAAATGTTCAAGATGATTACGGGATTCGGAAGCATAAAAGTGTGTAGTTTTGTGGGGAGAGTGGTCTTTGCAAAACTGAGTATTCCACAGCAATATGGTTAGGTTTTATCATTTAAAAAACAGGACTTCACCACGTCCTGCAAAGTTGATATGATGTTAATTAAAGGTCTTGGAAGAGTAACTTTGATAAACTGTTTCACAAATGGTTTCTATAGGTATCACTCCACTATTTAAGTTCAGTACATGTTTACTTCATTTTTCCAAACGTTTCATTAAAGTTGTCAAATAATTTGAATTTCAGGTGCACCACGACTATTTTACTTATGTTAGGTACTAACTTGGATGCACCCTGTCCAAAAATCGGTATAGATTACGTGGCATTTTATGGAAATATCTACATCTGACTTACAATCACTGGACTTTCTACTGGTATAAACCTTTTCAAAAGCGGTTGAAAAACACTTATTTGTTTGGTCTTCCAATGGTTCATCCATAGGTTGAACTAACACAAACATCGTACTTTCTGTTTAGGCTTTATTACCGCTTTCAATTGAATAAAACTCAAACTGTTCACTGTTTAGCAATTAGTTTCTTCGAGATTTCAATAGGATACACCAAAAAGCTGAATGGCTCAGTATAGTGATATCGTATCTCAGTAAGAACCGAGATCAATGACTGCAGAAAGTTGCACTTTTTATCGGGTTAGAAACTGCAACTTCACCCAAAAGTAACATTACACATGTAAAAGGTAACACCTTGGCAAGGTTAGTGTATACCTCATCGCCTTGAACTTCAGGGAGAAAGGCTAGTGTTGTGCAATCACTGTCCATTTTTGTCGGTAAAGTGTCTCATTCATATCGTCTCTGTGGAAGTTACGTTCATGAATATGACATTTAGTCGAAGCAGAAAACATGACCAGACGATTTATCGTAAGTTCTTAAGAACCAAAGTTGAATGACTGCAGAAAGTTACTTAATTGAATGTAGGAAATACTGTTAAAAAGTTGCTAATTTTAAATTATGTTTTTTATGTTTCAGATGTACACAAGGCATTTAATTGAGCTGTACGTCTGTAAGGGCTTCACAACTGACAAAATAACGATGACTATATCAATAACGCACACTAACAAGATCTCTGTGCATCATCTAAAACGGAAATTACGTGAACATAAATTGATAAGGAGGAAAGGCTCTTCTGAGTTAGATGCTGTACATTCATTTATTAAATATCAGTTAACATCATCTGGACAGATGCATGGATACAGATGGATGTGTCAAAGTGCCTTTTAACTTGTTTGAAAGTGAAAACTGAAGAAATTAGACTGGTGCTTAAGATCCTGGATCCACAAGGAGTTGAGTTAAGACAAAGACGACGCTCAAGATGCCGATAATACTTATCCGAAGGCCCAAAACTACTGCTGGCACATTGACTCATATGACAAACTTAAACCTTATGGATTGTGTATACATGGCTGCATTGACGGTTATTCCAGAAAATTAATGTGGTTAAAGGTTGAAAGATCTAACAGTGACCCAAAAGTCATTGCAAAATATTTACTTGGTACTATTGAAGAATATGGAGGATGATCAAAGTTTACGTATGGAGATTTGGGTACAGAAAACGTCAGAGTTGCCACGATGCAAAGGTTCCTTTCACGATCTGATAGCCTGGACATTGACAATGATAGATCTTTCATATATGGCAAATGCACTCTGAACACCAGAAATGCGTCATGGTGGGGAATACTTAAAAAAGAGTGCTGTCAGATTTGGATGGAAGAACTAAAGGTACGTCGAGATAGTGGGTTGTTCTCAAGGAATGCATTAGACATCATCCTCGTACAATTTTGCCTTATGAGGTTATTGCAGGTACAGTGTATGTATGTATGTATGTATGTATGTATGTATGTATGTATGTATGTATATATGTATGTATGTAGGTAGGTAGGTAGATAGGCAGGTACGTACGTACGTAGATATGTGTGTATGTATGCATGTGTCCATTTTACCTAAAATATAGATCTTCGAGTCGACTATTTCAAGAACCTATAGGAATAATCTACTCGGCCATCACACTTAATAAAACGTCAAGGTTACTAATTCCAAAAATTGTTTCAAACATATAAAGATCACACACACAATGCATATTTATGTGGTGATAATGTTTGTCGTTAGGATCACCTGATTTAGCAAAATATAATTGTTTAGAGTATGTTGACTTTTACGTATTGAATAAATTCCACCAGATTTGAAAACAAATTACGTGTAATCTCAACACATAAAACACGGTACAAAAACAGGATCAAAGAACAAAAGAAACCATAAAAAATGAATTCAAATTAAATAGTAATAATTACACAATTTACAGTTTTGATATGATAGATGTTGCTATTAGGTGTATGGTTCCGTTCTAGAGGATATATTCATATCAGATTGGTGTACATTCAAACGCAAGAAAAAAAGATCATACTCCACACTGTTGTCTTATTCTTCTTATGGAATTTGAATATGTTTATTCGTTTTTTTCTTAACCTCTTCATTGAAAAATTTTAACAGCTTTTCTTTGATGAATTTAGAAGATTTTTCAAATTTCCCAACTTTTATAATTAATTTGTACCCGAAGGAATGACATGTTCTTCTGTGTACCAATATCATCATGGCATAACAAATACGGTGCCTATTTTTTCAGGATGAATTAGACTACGTTATGATGGTTTGGAATACGCACAGAATGAGAGCAAACCGGAACAGCTCTCCCACAGGAGCAAATCAAAGGGCGTATCGGATTTGCATGAGACCCAGGGTATATGGTAAACTAAAACTTTCCAAAAGCATTATGAGTGACTACAACAGATGCAGTGCTATAATTCGTAGCAGGGACCCGGGTGGTAGTGTAGTCGAAAGGGCCCACCTTTACCGATCAATGCCATCCCACTTTTTTTCTCCTGGGTTCGATTCTCTGGCGCGGCCAACGTAGGTTTGTGTGAAAGCTTGCCAGTGATTTCACATGGGTCAGTGGTTCTTTTCGAGGTTTTCGCGGGTTCTTCCGCCATCAGTTATACTGGCAGCCATGTATGGCCTATCTTGCCCTCATGAATATTAAAGCCAAAACAACGACATTTCGTACGGGGCGCACTGGGAATGGATGTATAAAGAACACCCCCTCCGTCATTGCAGTTTCTTGCAGTCAGTCTTACCATAGTTGAAAACATAAGTAGGTGTATTTGTGTGCGTATAAATAAAACACATGGATATTATGCAAACATAACGAATCTTAACGGAGAGATCATGGTTTGAATGTTGCCAAAGACGTCCACACGTTGCAAATTTCTTTGGATGGTGTCAGTTTCTAGGATGATGTCACAGTGTCCAAATGGATATTTTCTTGCACAGCTGCTCATTTGATAAAGATAAATAAAAAATGCCTAACTCTGTGTGGTTCATCATATGTATTTTATAACCTTCACAGGATCGATTTTCCAAGAATTGAGTAAGAGTTTAAAACTTAGTAATCTATTTAAGCTGTATAGTACTCCATGGTATGCTTACATAATCATAGAATGTGGATGGGGATGAAAGATGTATCAACAAGAGACCTTATGATATTGACGTTACGTCAAAACATAATTTTATAAACCAAATTTTTGCAGTTATGCTTGATTGAAAATACCATTTGTTATGTTATAATCTAAAGTCACTAAACCCTGAAGTCAAATGTATCAAATTAGTCCCACGTATGAATCAGACAAGAATGAAATTGCTAATCTCGTTTACAAGGATTCAAGCTATTATTCATAAATATAGTATGATGGATAGACACACAAAAAGAGTAGTTATACAGTTCCGTTATGGCGGAAAGGCAACATATAATTTTTATGACTTTTATCACATGTCCTGCAATATGAAATGCAGCAGGAAAGACTTCCAAGAGTAGTGTAGGGGGATAACGTAGCCTTAATTGGGCTTTAACGTTAAAAAAGGGGGTTTGTGCCGAATCCTCAAGATTGATTGGGGGTTGAAGATTTTGCCTTTTGACGACATAGGGGCAAGGGATTGGGACTGTATAGCAACAAGGAAATTGAAATTAAGGCCTATCTAGCGGCAAGGGAATGGGACAGACATACACATACAAATCAACAAGCAAACACACTAATACATCAATATGGCAATATATAATAGACATCATGTTTAGACATATTAGTGCCCCTAGAACCGGCTGTTTAGCTATCTTCTACTTTCTCTCCTCCCTTCGTCTTCTCCACCAATACCTCATATTTTCCAGGACATTTTTCTTCTTCTTTTTCTCATCTTTGTCCTCCACCTCCTCCTTCTCCTCTTGCTTTCTCTTCTCATGCTCCTCCTCTTTCATACATTTCTCATTGTATGCTTTCATTTGTTCCTTTTCTTAATTGTCCTCTTTTGCCTGTTTTATAATTCCCCTTAGTCGTTCGTTTCGCTTTCGTCAAATTATTGATCTCCATCTTGACTCTGTGGGGGTATAACATCCATACTCCACCCTTACTAACATCTCTTGTACCATCCCTAAATCATCCACCCCCTCTTGCAATTGTTACATTTTGTGTATGTGATTGCTTGCCATCTTGGATTATTAAATTTTGAATGGCACGAATGACGAACGCAAAAATTTATATACCTGAAGCATGGACGTGAAGGAAAACACCCCTTACACTAACTACACATATCAGATGCCAAACAATCCAAGGAGATAATAATGATGACTTAAAATAATCTATTTTACATATTTTTCACACAATTACCAACAAATGACTCCGTAAAAACACATAGTGCAGAAGGGTATTTGTTTCCTAAAAAGACATACACAAACAATCACCTACAATAACCAATCCTACCAAACACACACTATAACATCAGCAAAGTTTGTCAGTGTTTATGGTCACACCACTCTACATTCACACAAAACAAACATTCTTTAGTGTAGGGACAAGGGTTTTGTTAAGGGAAAGACACACACATTCACAAACACACACATATTATTGGCACTTGATCGGTCTTTTCTAGAGATATGGTTAGCCATGAGAAAGGCTGTGTTTTTAACTGAAACTGCACCTGTTAATGATTGCACATCCCAGGTCGAACAACATATACGCAACACCGACTCCAGTCATTATCCCAACTGATTGTGCTGTTGGGAGTGCGGAGGCTACAGGAGTTGCTTCAGAACCCCAATCTTCTGTCTAAGGGATTCTGAAGACTTGTTATCTTCTCCTACTTCTTTGCGCCTGTGGATCTTGCTGCCTCTGCAGTTCCCACTCTCGCAGCTGCCTCTCCAATTCCTCGTTCCATTTCCCTATGCGGGGGACAGTGACTATCGGTGGTGGTAGTGTTGATAGCGGTGGTGATGAAGTCCTCATTGCAGGTTTCAGCGCACAGGTTTGTCATAAAATGAGACGAGGTTGGATAGGTCTTTTCTTTTCCTTCTGCTCTTCTTTCTTTTTCGTTTTCTTCTACTCTTTCTCGATTTTGGTTGATTCTTCTAGCTCATCCTGGAGTCGACGGGCATATCCCAGGTGCATCTGAAATTCCAACAGTTTTACAATTTTACTCATCTTCTTGGATCTTGATCAGTGAACGATGGGTAGCCAGACTGACGAACGCTACGGTTTATATACCGGATGCGCGGACGTGAAGGACACCCCCCCCCCTTTACACAAAAACTAACAATTCACACCACACCCAAAACATGGACCACGCTGACCTAAAAGAAACACTTATGTCCACTTTTTCATACGAATTACAATCTACTACACCACATACACGCAACCCTAAAACAAACACGCCGACTATCCTACAAGCCAGGGAAACAAAGTGTTTATAGGCACACTTATATCCCTTTATATAGAAACACAAACAATCACACTTACAGACCAACACACACACAAAAATTTGTCAATTCGACTACTATCTGTTTTGTTTGTTAAGAGTTTTGTCAAACTGTCTTTAACGCCTGGGGTTACGATCCCGTCTAGTAGTAGGCTCTAGCACAGAATACGGCCTGCTTCTGCAGAAGGAGAAAGAGAGGTCTTTAGTGGCCACACTACAGTAGACAAATCCTTCTCTGGCTCCAGCTGTCGTTGCTGCTGCTGTTGCTGCTGTCGCTCTCTCTCTCCCTCTCTGTCTGTCTGTCTGTCTGTCTGTCTGTCTGTCTGTCTCTGTCTCTCTCTCTCTCTCTCTCTCTCTCTCTCTCTCTCTCTCTCTCTCTCTCTCTCTCTCTCTCTCTCTCTCTCTCTCTCTCTCTCTCTCTCTCTGTCTGCTGTTGTTTCTACTGGCAAACAGGAGACTAAATGCTGTTCTTGATCTGGCCATTCTGACATCACCATATTCTTTTCGTCTTTGTATTTTGGTTCTGCTTCCAGACTTCCTCGCATTCCATTTCCAAAGAGGCTCCACAATTCAAAAAGCGGTAAGAGTGCTCCATAGCTTCTAATAGTCTACAAATACTTCTCTCGAACTGTTGGCCTATAGAGTATTATCGAATTCGGCATGCATGGTGACGTTCACTGTCTCGGTTAGAGCTTCTACAAACTAATCTTCCACACGCAGTTGACCGGATTTTATAGGGTGGAAATGTCCCTCGTAGCTGCCTTGGTCTGGAGTGAAATCAAAAGCCCACAAAGCGTAGTCTCCTGCATAATCGTCGTACGAAATACCGAGACTGCTGTTGGTCCTTAACTGTCCCGTGGCTTCGTACAGGAACAAGTATGATATCAAGTAATTCTTCTCGGTAATCTTAGTTTCGAATGGTTCGGTACACAAGGTCCTGCCATCGCGACTGACTTCGATCTTGGAGTCTCTGTAGTGCTTAAGCTGGAAAGAATAGGCAGTAACGGCTGCGTTGGGGACTTTTTCTGCTGACGGTACCAATGATTGGGCAGCTTTCCTTGGACCAGATGATCTGCGATCTTGGATCGGAGTCCGTCGGCAATGGTGAAAGGTTTTCACTCCCACGAGTAATATCGGATACTTGCCGGTCGTTCTGCTCAAAGTGTGACTGGTCTCCTCTCCCACTTTATGCAAGTCTGGCTTCTTGGATGATGGTATTTTACTCGTTGGCATTGGCCATCAAATGGAAAACGGTACTGCTTCGATTCAGTCTCAGCGGACATCCAATCCGTTCAGCAAATACTTTTCTTGCAACCACATGTCCAAATGCAAACGATCGATCAGATCGAAAATACGTCCTTGCAGGATGTTCTTTGGACGGTCGTTAAAGCCTACTTTGCGAGGATCGTCAGTTACTCTCACGACTGTGTCGTTGAACTTGTCCTCTCCGGCTGTCAGGATTCCATACTACGCTAGCATCCGGATGAGTGTTCTTAGCGTCTTTCCGGTCCGTCAAGAGATTTTCGAGGTAAGCTCGGTAAGGGTAAGTATCCATGCTGATGCTGATTAGTTTGTTATTCAAATACAAATCCACTTCGTTGAACAAGGAATGCATGAAATAGCTGACGGAAGCTACTCTGGCATCGGCCCCCAGACCGGTGTAATCCGTTTTGATCACTTTGACTTTCAGGTACAAGTAATTGCTATTCGGATGGATGTAATATTCTGCCTGTCCTTTGATTTCAAATTCGATTGGAGTTGAGGTTGTCAAAGAGGTGATGGGATGACATTCTACCCATTGGGATTCTTGCATCGTCGTTATGGTAGGTGGCATGGCAAAAAGATCCAGTTCCTTCTTGGAACATTCGCAAGACTATCGGTGAATCATTTTTTCTCTCTCCGGTTTAATAATCAAAAACTTCTAACGCTTTGACGGTTCTTCTTTTCTTTGTTTTCCTGGCTACGTGTGTGTCAGGTCCTCTGGAGGGGTGCCTTGTCCTTGCTGTGGCGTCAGGGAAGAAGGAATGCCTTGCTCGGTAGTGTCAAGAACATTTATAGGAGTTTTTATTCGTGCAAAATGTCTTTTCCAGTTTGAAGCAAGACATTTTTGTCTGGTGTGAAGATGCCTTCTTTGGGGTTTTGTTTGTCCATGATGACATTTTGGAGAAAGTTTTTTTCCGTGTGTCAAAGCGTCATCTTTCAAGGCGTGCAATCCTCGCGTTACCATCGGTTTCAAAACGGGGGCCACCGACCGAAAGGCAGATTTCAGCATATCTCCTAAAGCACGTCCTCGTTTTCGAGCGACTCATTGGTACAGAGGATACATGACTTAAAAGTCGTTAGAGAATCGTTTTCGAAAATGTTTTACCCTGATTTTTTTTTTCGAATGAAATATTTTGTCTGAGATCTCCTTTTATAGCAATATTGACACTGTCGAAATACGACTTACTGACGGGCAAATAAACGATGGTTTTCAAATTCGTTGTACATGATGTGTGTCCCACCACATTGTTATCCACCACATCAGAGTACACAAAGATCAAATGTATTCCTTGGTTCAGTTCGACAGGGTAAACGAAAAAGTCTCGACTCATCCAAGTTGTTTGCTATGCGTAGTATAGAACCCTTGACTATCTTGAGGTCTCCACCCAAAATGTCAAACAGTTCAGGACAAAATGTAATGGACAACGTTTTGGCATCCGAAAATGTCATCAGCAGGGGACGAGCCACTTTATGGTACTCGAGAGAGACACTTCGTTTCGTTTTGTCCAGGGCTTTGCCAAATAGTACATTGAATTTGGAAACAGTCGTGTCCATCAGATGTTGACCCTTACAATAATCACCTGCAGGAATTGTCATCATATAGATGTACCGTGAAGTATCGGGGGACACTGTATGTTTCATAGAGGAATCATTTCATTCAGGTATTGTTTCACTTGATCATTCAGAACTTCGACCTCGAAAGAATTTTCATTTTCGACGAGGTTTTTGATTTGTGTGGGATGAATGATTACGACCATTGGCACTTTCCAACTGGCTTCGTGATGCAATTGGATGATCTGAGGTAATTTGGCCTTGATACAGCACGAAGTATTGTGGGGAAACACATCCATGGAACTGTCACTGGGTAAAGATAAGTAAAATTAGCTCTACACAATTCCTGAGTTCTGCTTTCCGAAGGATCACTCGAGGTCAGAGGAGTGTCAAAAAGAGGATTGTTGTTGTTGTTGTGACTGTTGGGAGGGTGACTTGCTTTGGCCGCAAGGCTCCCGTATTTTACCGGAATATTTCAGTGAGGGGTTGGGTATAAGGTAACTGATGCAAATGCTCAGTAAAATGGTTCACAATTGTTTGTCTCATTGTTGCAAACTCAACTTGGCGATGGCAGCACCGATGACACAATACACCATACAGATTTGGCAAAAAAAGACGATTTGCGTTTTAGGCACACTTTCTCCACACCACACCCACAGGGGTTACTTTTGTAAATCTTGCAGTGAAAAACTAGGAGAAGGAGCGGTCGCTGTTACTGAGGCTGTGTTGAACGGCATGATGATCTTTATTTTTACAGTAGATGACATGCGAAGCGTCGATCCACGAATCGAAACTGGCAGGATATCATTTCTAACGCACTTTGACTTCTTTGACTCAACGCTCTTTCACTTTGCGAGTTCTTTGATAGAGAATGTCTACGATGTCGTACACGTAGTCTTCTTTTTGGGGCATTCGTTGTTACTCGGTCTAATAGAAAGTTCCTTTAAACACTTCCCCGTTCATGTCTTCCAATTTATGGATGGGAAGATAGCGGCCTCGCACTTGTCCAGTGAAACGAAACAATTCGATCGTCCAGTTGGGTAAGTAACCTTTGTCGAAAATGCGTTTGGTTTTGCCAATGCGCACCCAACGTCCTATTGTCAACACCCCACCTTTCTTGGGGACAGCAGCCTTCGGGGACGTACCAAACAGGCGATCAAAGACGGTCACTTCGCTGTCAGGAGTAACTTCTTCTGGGATGCATCCAACGCTTCAATGGTAAGATTGGTTGTACGCTTTGTCCAGGCGCGAGAAGACATCGATGCACTTGAGTGTGTGTTGATGAGTAAACTATTTCCATATGCGTTCTTTCAAGGCGCGTTGAAATCCTTCCATAATGCTGGCTTTTGGTTTGGGATTCTCGGTGGTGAAGAAATGAATGTCTCGTTTCTTCAATTCTTTTTCGAACGATTGGTTCAGAAATTAGGTGCCTTTGTCGGTTTGGCTTCGAAGAGGGTGACGACCACTTTCTTTCAACACCAAACGTAAGGCTCGCACTGACATAGTTCTCGATTTGGAAGTCGAATGCACGACCCAGGCAAATTTGCAAAAGTATTTGTAGCCACAATTGTAGGTGGCCAAATGAGAGAGATCGGCTAAATCGGCTTGCTATTGGTGATCGATGCCCTGACTTCTGGAAAAAAATTCGGCGAATGGGTTTGTGTAACCTGTACGTGGTTTGTTCTTGTAACCATCGTTGCACTTGAGGTAATGTACACTTTTCAGTCTTGCTTTGTCAGCACGATACAATGAACTCCTCCGTAAATCACAGGATGGGCTGGATTCTAGTAAATTCTGACTAACAAATTCTCCATCAGGACTCTTCCACTCTCTCAATAAGTCACCCACTCTTCATCGATGCTAATCTGGCTTGGAGGAGGTGGTTTGGAAAAGGCCTTTACGTGTATGACGTGACACGGGAGTATAAATGGAGGGTAGCAGTGGTGGTAATGGGATGGCTTTAGTCTTGCTTTCTTTTTTCACTTCTAGTTTTCATTCTTTCTTTTGTACTTGTGTCGAAGGAGGAGTGGACATCATCTTTTAACCCAGGCTTTGAGCTCTTCTCGTTGGGGAGTGGGGGAAGGGGTCAACAAGGACGCTGCAATCATACTAGGGATGG
>JAECUM010019006.1:0-105953 GCA_016617855.1 Megalonaias nervosa
ACTCTACCATCCACGTGATATTATGGATTAAATATCAAATTATTTTCCTGTCAGTGATGACGATGAAGTATTATTTGATTATTTTTAGGAACATGAGCAATTAATATTTTCTTCGACTCATTTAAATGTGAATAACTACAACATATTATTTCAGCACCTTGATATTTTCCCTGCATTCAAACGCCTTTAAAGCTTGAAGGTTTCAATTAGTAAGAAGCATCTTATTTTTAAACTAAAACAATGAGTGTGCATTGAATAAATTTAATAATCCAGAACCGTCAAATTCATTATAACTCATACTACTGAAGGTTAGTTAAGCTATTGATATCGCCTTCTTTGATTTGTATTTAAGCCATAGATACAACCTTCTTTGAAGGGTATTCAAGCTATACATACCGCCTTCTGCCCACAAGCAGTTATCAATAGGCATCGTTAAATATCATGAAGACATAACAAAGGTCTCACTCGCCGTTTCAATTCAGTCCTCGACAAATGTAATCAATTAGGCAACAAGTTGGCTCCTAATGATGTTATAAGCCTTGTAGTAATTGATTTTGCAATTGTTTAACCCTTAATAAAACATTTTGTTTTTAGTAGCCAAGATCTAACAGGACAGCATTATCAATACATCGCATATAGCATAGATAAAAGACACATATTTCTCTGCCCCGCCCCTACCCGGCTGCGCTGAAATATCCAAATGGAAAAAGATGTTTCATATCGAAGTAACTTCTAGAAGGAGCAGGAGTTCTAACTGAAGTACAATACTTCTGGTGTGAATATCTGAGAGAAAAGGTAGTTTTAGCCAGAGAATGATAGGGCGTTAACTAGTGCTGATCTGACCATGAAAGCGGCAGAGGTCATTAGGCTGCCCTGATCGTGTTATCAGGAATTATGCCTTATTTATAAGGCATGTGCGTTGCTTTTGGGCTAAGCGTTGTGATGGTAAATGCCATTTTATACAGTAACTATATCTTGCATTTTAAAAAGTGTGAAGGAACTTACATTTACTTTAAAATATAGCTTGTGTGAAATCTATTTTCTTTGAATATTTTAACCAACATGTGTACAAATTATTCGCCCTAAATTATCGTTTATTGTTTAGTTACCCATTATGCACACACTTTACGTTCGCCATTGATAGGTAACCTTCATATCTTATTCTCACTATTTCATCGTTATACTTTTGTCCTTCCAATGCTGGTGCGCCGTAACACAACATTCAGTCAATCTCCAAAACTTGTGCCGGGTTCGAAGGGGCTATAACTCATACTTTGCGTATACTTCTACTCTATTTCAATGTCTGAGTAAATCATTCTTATCATGCTACCACCATGTACATGTGTTGTCTTTGGGTTTTATTTTCTTATTACCGTTACAAACTTTGAAAGATCGGCACCTTGATTGACCACAGGGCCGAGAAAGTTATCATAATGGGGAGGGCCATTTCAAGGTTGATAACTAGAGCGATCATGATGTAAACAGAATAAAAAACAAAACATAATTTAGAAAAGAACAGTTTTAAGCAAGCTTCATAGGAGAGACTTATTAGCTAACATTTCAAATGTCTCTGTGGGGCTGTGGAAGACCCCCCCCCCCCTTCGAAAAGAACCCAAAAATTTCACTACTAACTCAAAGTGGACATTCGTACCATGCCGACAATACAGACCTCCAAACCTTTATTTAGCCCGAGAAAAAGAGAGTTAATCTTGGGTGTTGGAACCAATAACGTAAGTCTCTAGACAGAGAAAGACATTTTAATGTATGCTTATAAACATAACAAAAGTCTCACTCCTCAGTCGTATAAGATCAGCTGATAAGCCATGCAAACGCACACATGCACGGACAGGCTGGATAACATAAATGCAACCTTTCATCAGAATGGCTAGGATTTAAAATAGATTAGTGACTTGCAAACCATCAAGCTTAACAAAAATAAAACACTGTTACAAATAGAACCACACCATTGAGCAAATAAGGAAATGGTCTGTTGGTATTACAGGGGCGCCCGCAGAATTATTTTCCCGGGTGTGGGGTGACAAATATATAGTGGTTCGCTATGAATTTTTACGAATGTAGGCCAAAACAATTTTTAGAGGTGAAATCCGGGGACGATGTAGTCACACTCCTCCCTCCTTTTCCTATGTGTCCATGGGTAGCAACAACACTAATATGCTTTAATAACAACATATAACAATAATTTAAGAATGTAAAAGACGTGTAAAGAAACGTGCAGAGAAAAATAGACAGAGAATGAGATATATTCATAGGGCGAAAACAATCGGATTAAAATCAAATCAGCACTGTCCATAGGAAAGTGAAGATGTGATTTTAAGCAGATTGAGGACGAGAAAGGGGATATTTATTGATGTTTAACTCACCGAAACAGTAGGCACTTGTAGAAGAGGTTGGCCTTAATTTATATAGGTTATATGATCCACAGTTTAGTACTTGAATAGTTTTCCGTATCGCACAGTAATTATCAAACGACATAATACAGGCTGTTCGGTTGACAAGGCCTTCTTGTTGTCCAGGGTGTGTGCCTACAAGATGAAACAAATACTGCGTGACTCAAAGACTGGGCCGGATTAAAGCATTGCAAGGCCCTAAACACTGAAAATATTATGATGCTCCCCCACCACCACCACCACCACCACAAACACACACACACAAAATGTGAAACTCGAAAAACAATACTAAAATCTAAAAAGGTGGGAAAATGCAAACGTTACCATCATTCCAAAATCAAAATGCTCGTACATGCAGATAGAAATTTTCATATATAATTGATTCAATTTTTATCATCAACAATTAATTTGATTTGTTTATTCCGGTACCCCTGTTGGGCTGGTTCCGAAAGCACGTGCTTAGTGTGCCTAATATGTAATCCAGCCCTGCTCACAGAATGGCAGTTGTCAGTTAGTTGCACTCAACTGACCTATCGCCGCTTGTTAATCACGCTGGATCAATTAACCAATCAGCGATCGTAAATTAGACACACCTCCAGGCATTGCTTAAGTCCGCCATTTTCCTCCGACAAGCTGCTTGTAGCAACAATGAATTGATTATGATAAGTATTTACAAATTTTGCAATGAATTGTTGATTTCTCGATCGATAACGGTGAAAAGAAGTCTTGTAATTCTGACAGTCAATATCCAAATCGTCTAAATGGAGGATTTAGATGTATTCCTTTCCCGAAACATAGGCGAAACTTCGATGGATAACGACTTGTCTCGTGTACGATCAGCTAAATAAAGACACAATTGATGGCAATTACAACGTGCTTGTTTTGCATAAAAGTATGTCCCGTTGATCGCTTGAAAAAAAATGAAATTGAAATTGAAAAATATATATGTAAAAATTAACGTTTCAAGAATATAGGTGGAGAAACCCCTAACTTTCGGGCTTTGATATATATTATTTATTTATTCTTGTATAGGAAGCACTGAACCCAAGGCTGCATTATTCTAAAGTTTGAAAATTTACACTTTAATGTTGGCTTGCCCCAAAATTAATGGTTTATTGTCTCGATCTTTCAAACACTAGAGTGACGCTTTACTTTCTCATTGGGTTGAAGGAGGGATGGGGATAAAAAAAATGTAATTAGTAATAAAGAAATACAAAATAAAGGTTTCAGATAATTATCGTCCGATATATTATGCATGCATTTACATGTTTACATCAACAGACATCTTTGATTAAAATTCCATCTGACGAACATAGCAGACCTTAAAATTATTATGTACTTCTGTATATAATTATTATGTATACTTCTAAACAGTAATTATTTACGATTTTGTTATTAATTTTTAATTCATATACTTCCAAGGCAGCATAAACGTAAGTCAGATAAAATTAACAAGGATAACATTATATGCTAAATACATCAGCATCTTTTGGAGCAAGTTTCCTTTCATATGAAAAAATTCTTAAACAGCCTTACAATTGATTGTTATTATTCACTGAAATAAAACGCTTAGGTTATTACTGTACGAACTTGAACTACGTATATAAATATTGTCTACTGCAGTATAATTAATGAAAATTTGTAATTTTATATTTTTAAGAATAATACAAAAGACATTAAATAAATATATCACTTAAACTGAAACATATTTCTTTACCAAATACTGCATGTTTGTCGGAGGTTAAGTCACGTGATTTGGTAGGCGGAGCGGTCTATCGTCTGGCGTAAGGTCAATTATCTTGCAATTCGCTTTTCTCCCTTTATTCTGTATAGATAACTACAATTGTATTAACATTTATTTTACGAATGCGGACTCACATATATGATGCACATGATTGATATTGTTATTTTCATTATCATTTAATAACAACTTACGAAGTAATGTAAAGTATTGTTTGCTTACTATTTACGGGGGGGGGGGCGTATTAGGATCGTCATGCTCGCCTTTTTGCACGTGATAAAAATATATTAAGAACCAAGAACAATGTACTAACCATTCATCCATACAGGAAAATAGGTACCACAGTTGCCAATTTGTAAACTAGTGTAGTTAGTAGCCATTTTCATTTTCCCAACGTTGTAGCATTTGTAGATTGTGTTTCCGTCAAACACATATGGTTCATTCGGACCTACTGTATAGTTCAGCGCCCTACGTTCCAGGTCATGGAGAGTGTCGTTCACAGTGTTGCATATACATTCCTGACCTTTGTGTAAGAGAGAAAATACATTCCACATATGTTCGAAGTGTGTAAACATAGATAAATGCACAGGTATGTATGTATGTATGTATGTATGTATGTATGTATGTATGTACGTATGTATGTATAAAAATGTTGATCTACTTTGAACAAGTAGTCAAATGTTAACAACATAGCACTCTGTGATGAAATATTTACCATAAAGCTATCTTGATTAAGTTAATTCCTCCCAGATTTTGCATTCCATAAAAAACTTTCATAACGCATGGATAAGTTTACTAAAGTGTTGAAAAATCAATATATCAGTAATATTTTAGTTATAAATGATATTCATATTGCTTTAGTTAAAAAAAAGAAATGTATGAATTGATGAATTAATACGAACAACATCTTCTAAATAAACTTTGTCTGAGACATACCATGGGCGATTTGAAGTGTGTATAAGAAGAGCACAAGCACCATACAGACCCTCATCTTTCGTCGAAATTTAATAGCGCTTTATGCGTACTTTCGGTGTATCTGAAAATAACATGCATCAAAGGTAAATGCTGAACAGTTTAACCTTGCCGTGTCTTATATACACCATATAAACATCAATATCAATCACTACATTCTGACGCCACCCAACTTTGTACATTAGGACGTCATACTATTCCTCTAATATACTAATTCTAGTATATAGCATTATGGCGTGATACTCTTCATCTAATATATTAATTCTAGTATATAGCATTATGACGTGATACTCTTCATCTAATATATTATTTCTAGTATATAGCATTATGGCGTGATACTCTTCATCTAATATATTAATTCTAGTATATAGCATTATGACGTGATACTCTTCATCTAATATATTAATTCTAGTATATAGCATTATGGCGTGATACTCTTCATCTAATATATTAATTCTAGTATATAGCATTATGACGTGATACTCTTCATCTAATATATTAATTCTAGTATATAGCATTATGACGTGATACTCTTCATCTAATATATTATTTCTAGTATATAGCATTATGACGTGATACTCTTCATCTAATATATTAATTCTAGTATATAGCAGGGTATCTCGACAAAGAGAATCTATGTTTGGGTTTGCACCGAGACAAGGAAATCCCTACCACGGGGGAGATAAAAAAAATGTAACCCCGCTACTGGAATAACCTTTTCGTGGTGCAAACACCGACATAGATTATTTTTTTCATCCAATGATTTCCAATCAAATTATAATAAGCCTGGACTTTTGCAGTTTAATTAACAGATTCAAAACACAATATTATTCATCATATATTATTATTGCTTTTCACTCAATATAAAGGTCATCAGGTCTTTATTATTACTTTTTATGAAAATATGAATATATATCTAAGCAGAATCTTGCTTTATATGCCCTTTTAGAGAAGGAAAAAAAATCGAGAAAAAACTTACAATTGTTAGGAGCTGGAAGTACTGCGCAACGAGCGTCTCGAACCACGTGCTATTATTGCTTAAAATACAGCACTGCTCATTCATACGAATATGTTAATGATTGCGCATTCATACAAATATGTTAATGATTGCGCATTCATACAGATATGTTAATGATTGCGCATTCATACAAATTTGTTAATGATTGCGCATTCATATTAATATGTTAATGCCTTCAATGAGGCGACTTGTCGACTCTAAGTAAATAAGGTCTACTCATCAGAAAATAGAAACCTAAAACCATTAGATATTTTTTACTGTATTATTTCATTTAATTGATGGGTGTCATATGAAAATAACAATAAGTAATTAATACATTTTCTACTGATAACTTTTAACGTTCATCAGTTGTACCTCGGAAAACTATATGGTAGGCAATGGTACGATACATTACAATACTGGATACAAACTATCATACGGTTCTATGTGTGTAGTGACGTATCAGATTTCTAATTTATTATATTCTTGCAAATTCATATTTTCTTTCGTTGAAATATGGCACTTGTAGCTATTAATATTGCAATGAATGACATGCTACATGGAAATCGTCTTGTGGAATATTGTGTGGACTGATGAATGAACCACACTGATTACAAAATGCAGGAATTTTCATTTGTTTAAAATTATTTTCTTCAACTGGCGCTGTTTGATGTCTTTAACAACTTTTGATGAAGGTAGGTCTGATGTGACACATTTCTAGCTAACAGCATCCAATTCGTTTCACACGATGTATTGAAAACGAAATAGGTAGATTTAGCCACATGTAATGCCGCTGACCTGAAAATTTACTGAGTTATGGTTAAAGATAGGATGACATTCACCATTCTGTGTGGAACGAACTGTAGATTCTAGCATATTACCAAATATCTCGACTTGTGTGCGTACGTGTGTGTGTGTGTGTGTGTGTGTGTGTGTGTGTGAAAATGTTTTATACGGCGTGATCTCAAAGTTGGAGAGACCTTAAGTTGCTGAATGATTTTTGTGGGGGCTATATTTCTGTTGTTCTTGCTGTTGTTGTTGTTTGATTTTAGAACAACTCCGTCAGGCACAGCATGAAACAACAAGGGTTTCTGCCTTTTGAAAGCAGTTCTTAACTCGTAAGGTAAGGTTAGTTAAACAGCTAGAGTTCTCTGTTGCATGGGTGAAAAAGACCCAGTACATCCTTTATTATACACAGGTATCAGTCGCTCTGAATGTGTGTATGCGAATGGTGTTTCACTTGTGACGTCATACACCAAGGTTAAACAGGGAATAGCGTAGCAACAGACAACAACATATCAATTAGTGGTATGTTTAAATAGGTTTGAAAGTAAATGAAGTAAATACCTATGCCTAAAGTTCAACACAGTGATGGAAAAAATGAATAATTTCGCACTAATAGAGAGTTTGACGGAGGTAGCTTTCGAATTATAAAGGGAGTCCTCTTGTACAAGAGCAATGCCTAAGGAAAGTAAATCATGCTGGAATAAATTTACTAAAAATTCCAGATTGAATAGATATAAAAGCAGCGTGGTTGAATGGCAGTAATCGTCCCGCTTCGTCTACGAGAACGCCATATGAATAGTCTATTAGCCTGTCATATAATGCGTCAGTAACGAAATTATGGATGAAGCCTAATAAAGAAGAAAAGGGTCACACACACGAACAATAGAGAGCGACAGACAGACAGACAGACAGACAACGACAGAGAGTATAAATCATATGGTGAATAACAATCTATTCAATTATTTCTACTGGAACCGAAGCTTGAAAATATTTTGTGTTTCGATTAGTTTGCTTCGGCTTGACTGATGATGGTGTGTATCTATTTATAATTGACCAACAAAAAGATGAGCCATAGCGTTATGTATTTATGTAAATTAGTGTAACCGTAAATTATATCCCGGATATTTCATTGTTTTACTAGTAATTACAGACGAATGAGTGACTAATGAGCAAAATTGAAAAAAAAAATATTTAAATGTAAATGTGCTGGCTGTAAAAAGATGATGATTTTATTTGCTCATGGTTGTCATTTTTTAGTATTCTTGTTTTAATCCGCTTAGCTTCAATGTTCAAATCGGCGTCTCCAGTAAGATTTTGTTTTCTTTCCTGGTTTCGAAACTCCAGTTTGCGTTGTGAGAAATTGCAATTAGTGTTACATGACTGAAAGTGCAGCTAGAGGAAGAGAAATGTTCTCCAATTGGACCCCTGTCCAACTTTTTCCAATAGCAATATCAGACAGCACACTTACAAACACCAATAATTAAATATTCCTTAGAAGCATTTGAATTGTGCGTTGAATCACAAAGTTTGACAAAATATACATTTCTCGATATTGTGACCGTGTACAGAAGTAACAATTATTTTTTACTATTATATTTTACACTATATCTACCTACGCTTAGTCAAGGGGTTGCAAGGAGTGTCTTTGACCGTAGGAACTTACAAGGTAAATATCATACGAGTGTTGAACATAACAGAAATAAACAAGTAGCTTCATAATGATTTATCACATCAACAGACTGATTCTACTCACCAATCGTTTCTTTTTCTTCCAAATATAAAATCGCTTATAAATCGAACTGGATAAAGCAGGCAGAAAACAAACGCTTACGCAGGTCCCTGAATTTGACAGTCGCCTCTCATAGTTTACGAACCAGATCAGAATTTTAGAATAAAAGGTCTCCTGTGGAATTGCGGTATTTAAAATTGGACCCTATGCCTGATTGGCCGGTTAGTTACAATGAAACAACGAATTTACTTCCTGATCGAGGGATTAGTGTTAAAATCCAAGAAAACTGAGTCATCGCATTTCCCTGCTGTCTTTGGTTCTATATCTGAAAATAAAAAAGAAATACCCGTTTGTTATCGTTGGTATTCTTGCAGGAATACAAAGAGGCTGCCGCATTGATTGCTTGCTTGAATCTGTCTATTTGAGAAAGTGTCTATTTCACAATATGCAATGGAAGGGAAGAATACAGAACTATCCATCTGTATTATGTAGATATAAGAGTACGTCTGAACATATGTCAGAACAGAAATTACCCAGATATTTCTATATTTCCATGACTGAATCCGAGTTCAGGGAGGTAGATGGAATGAAATATTACAATCTAAAATTAAATACCTATAGTTATGTTCCTTTTTACGTCCCAGATAAAGGTTAAATTTGCATATTAACATAGTTTTCTGACACATGTGCTGTTTTTTTAATACATACATTCACACTAATTCACATCCAATTGCATATATAGGGACACCGAAACCGTCTACACTTTCTTCTTATTTATCACACATAGGAAGTAAACTGGGGCATTAAAAAGATACAATAGTAGTTATGCTTTATACAATCTTTCTAGTGACATAGTGTGTCAAATACACTGAATAATGTGTTAATAATTATTGCGCTTTTGTTAACACTGCCTGTCCATTAATATTATTCACACATCAGCTCTCACTGTCATATCACAGGAACTGTAAGCATAAATGTTATGCTGAGAGTGGGTTTTTTTGTTTCTTTAATTTCTTTTTGTTTTGTTCGTCTTTTTTCTGTTTGTTGGGGGGGGTGATTTTTTATTTTTGTTTGGTTTTGTTCTGGTAAGAGTAATGAAGTTAAGTTATATATTTGGAATATTTCAGGTTTAACATGGACTATATTTCGTGGACAGTTAAGTGTGGATTCTGGTTATTGGATCACTTATATGCGTGATTTGGATATTTTTGTACTGGTGGAGAATTTGGCTCACTTTAACCATTGATATAAATTGTTTCATAAGCTACACAAGAGTCAAAGATAAAGAGCTTGATGCAAAAAGTTTCCTCGAGGTATTGCCGCCTATGTAAAAGAACATCTCTTTCAGTATCTATCAACTTGATAGTTAATTTTTAAAAATATTTTATTGTTGAAGTTCTCACGTTACGTACAAACCCTTCAGGAAGACTTAATGTTTGGTGTAGTACACACGTCACCTGAACACTCGCCAATAACTTGTTTACCGTTATAGAAAACGATTCGGCACATTACAGAGTTATGTATCCCAATCACACATTTATTATTGGTGGAGATTTTGATGGATATACCTCTAATGACCCTGCCTGTGTTATATGTGGTTATCTCGAGAATCTACATTTACGGGAAAGGTCTAACAAGGACAGAAAAGGAACTAGCTGACCATGCTGAGAGTTTACATAAATTTTCTCAGCTATCTGCAGAGGGGATTGCAAATGGTAGCTGGGGGGATGATAAAGGTATTGGAAAATGTACATGTATGCAAAATAACACAGCTACAACCAAGATCATTTATTGTCAACTCAATAATTATTTTCATGTATAACTGTTTTAAGGATTGGTAGCGTATTTATGTTATTCCTTGTGATTGAACGTTCTAATATTTTGAATATACGTTTGTATCACAAAGTTGTCAAATACTCCGTCAGTCTTCTGCAAAGTTAGTCTACCATATTCAACAATTTTTTTGGTTTGCTCTTGAATTTCTTTGTTCAACCAATGTCGATTGCACAATACAATATTACGGGTAGGTCGATCTATATGCTGTAAGTATAAGTATATGTGTAGACAGAAAAATCAAGATATGAAAAGCAGGATCAGGTCACATGTTGGGGGAAGGGTCCAAAATTTCAGAAAGACCTGACTTTCCTAGAAAAAGTACCAAAGAAAATGTGTATCTGTCTATTTACTAAGAGTGTGTGTAATACCCAATAAACTTGCGCAAGAATAAAATAATGGTCAAATTTCAAGCAAGCAGTGACAAGACATTAGTGTGTGTACGTTTTCGTTTTAGCCTAATGGGGTTTCCAGAAAAACAGGAAACCTGCCCCCCCTCCCCCGGCCCTGTATCTGCTTATATTTCCATTACTTTATCAAATTGTACAGAGGTGGTTGTAGTAGTAAGTATAGAGAGGGTTTCTAGCACGGAAACCCTAAAAATAGTCCAAACAAATACAATGACGTCATTTTTGCCACCTACCCAAGGGCACCCTACTACCAGTACCTGCTAGAGAGAGTTATAGTCGTAATGACAAACTTTATGGTGGTTGCTCGAAAGTATTTATTTGGACGATTTTTAGGAGTACTTATCTAGAAACACCCCTACATTCTTACTACTGAATTTTTTTTTGTTTCATATTTATAAAGTATACATAAAATTTATACTTGATATATTACTGTTTTAGATTTCTTCGCCAATCGCCGATGTATCAACGGTTGATATTAGAAATATTTCATTATCGTGGTAGTAAAAAAAACTTTATTGTTCCGCTTACTCGACGACGACTTTCGAATAAATCTTTAATCGCGTTTCTGTTAAGCCTGTATTTACTATCAAGACCTATTGTTATTTTTGTGTATTTTTGTTGACCGATCAAATCATGGAAATTATTAAACCGTTTCGATAATTATGATCCTAACTGCTTAAGATAATGAAACTATTTGGAGTCATCGGATTTTATATGTGAAAGCTTTAGTTTGTCAAACTTGCTAAAACATATGCCGGAAACTTAATTGGTTATTACAGCTGTCAACGGTTTACTGCCAATCATTAGGTTTTTAATCTTGCTGCTATTGCTATTTGCCACTGTTAATTTTTCAAATATTATTTCTTATTTTGAGATAAAATTTAATACCTATGATTAATTAATCGGAAAATATAATACCAAAATATCCCACTGACGTATCTGACAATGACCTAGCGCTAGATTATCTATTCCGTTTTCGCAATAACTTTTGCAATCAAAATTTGACAATCCACGCTAAATAATAACATTAGTTTCAAGTTTGAGAAGATTTGTTCTAATCGCCATTTTTCTGGAAAAAAAAACTAACATTTCCGTCAAGTGCGTACCTGTAATCGTCCAAAATTAATCTGCGATTTAACATATCCCCGCGGTATACCTTTTGCTTTCTTTGTTACTTTGTTGTTGGCTAGTCATAATGCCTACGTTTCACTTCTCAGTCCAACAAACTCGGCTGTCACAGAAGAATTCATTTCATCTTTGAATTTACCAATTACTTTCTTATTTGTGTCATCGCGAAATCCATTGTCACGAGGATAAGCTGACAAATCAAACAGTTGCCCATTATCATAAACTTTTTGATAAATATCATCACATTGTATTTCGTAGACAAGCTAGACAGTGACAGTAAACAACAATATACTTGACGGCCATTGTGTTTTGATAAAATTCTAATGAAAATCATACATAAACAACTTCGAAAGATCATGTACAGCAGCAACAACATAAATCGGCTTATTCAACTTTAAATTTGTTTTTTGTCATTGTACCGCAATAAGGTTTTCGTTAAAGATTTTCATGCTCACAAAATCATCATCAGCGACTGATTGAATTTTAAAACCAGAATATACTGTCTCCTTAAAGATTTTGTAATGCAAAACATAATTTCTCTTGTCAAGAAGATTTGGTACCAACTTACTTACCACTGAGTTCTATCACCTGCCATATCTATAATTATTGATTCCGCAAAAAATTGAAAATCGTTGTGTAAATCATGAAGAAGAACAGATTATCCAAATCATCTTCAACAAAATAATTTACCTCGTTGACGCCGTTGGCGTTAGGTATATTTTTTTTTCTTGTTTCTTGTAGAAATTGATCTGTAGAAGTCCAATGGAAACCACCAACATACATTGGTTCTGACATCGCATAACTATACAAATTATTAGTGTAAAGGTAAATAATATATTTCGATTGTTGGTTAGGAGTATAGTCGCTCTTGTACTATTATTTGCAAAAGAATATTTTTGTAATAACACTGATGCCTCCGCAGATTCTCTTTTCGATAACATTAAACATGTCAACGTCGGCAAGCAATTCCTACTAGACTTTACTGAATTTTAATAGAACGTCCCAGCTAAGGCCAGAAGCGAAATAATACCAACAAAGATCAAGTCCGTAATTGTTATAGCTGACTTTTCTAAATCTTTAGAATACATCGGCAAGTAATAGCACGTCAGCTTTCAAGTACAAATCATGATAATCGCCAAATAGTTTGCAATGAATCTTTGATCAAATATTTTGCTCAGATATATTTTCATTCTTTATTGCTGAATAAAGTACTGATTTATATGGTAACTGCGTCTAGTCAAACTTACACTAATCATCGAGATACTCATACTGAAATATTCATTTTTGCCTTAACAAGGTATATTTTTCACTGAAACAATCATTTGAGGTTATTAAATTCGCCACAACCTTTGACAAGCTCGTCCAACAATGCCGCCATAATTGCAGAATGTCGATAAATCTTTGTTTGCCAAGAGTAAACGACATATATTTCTCAAAATTGTTAGGAATAGACTTTATTATTCCGCTGTCGAGTTTTTACCGCTTTTCAATTTCTGAGTCACCAAAAGCTTCTACGATAATATGGCTGTCAACCCACGGAAATTATGAAGGATAACAGGCAAAAAATCAGGTGAATGAAATTTAAGATTACAATTGTCATGCGCGGCTCCACGATATTATCCGGTCAGTTGGCAAGGATCTTTGACTCGGTCATCATTTAACGGTAATTCACAAATATGACAATCTTTGCTGTGGTAAACTCAATTTCTTGTTGCGGTGTTAACTGTTTCGTCGGCTTGATTTTTCTTAATCGATTAAAGCTAAAATCGACTTCGCCGATAAGTTTCTCTAACAACCAAACAGCAGGGTCTTTTCCTCGATAAATTTTAATCGGTCGTGACAAATTTGGATCTACCACACACACACAACTTTGTACGCGACTCAACATGGAACATGATTTTGTGTTTTTCTTGCTGATGATCGGTCGAGTTTATTTTCTACACCAAATACAGGTTGTAACAGACACTGAGAGTCAACATAAATCACAAACGGAACTTTCATTTTCTGATTCAAATTTTTGAACTGTAATAGTTTATCTTTCTTCGACGGAATTGTTATTCGTTGAACTTCTGAGCAGTACTGCAAATGTTTCTCAAATGTTTCTTTTGTTACGTATCGGCTCGTTCAAAGTAGCACAAAGAAAGAGTGACTACAACAAGCTTTGTAAATTTTAACAAAAATAATTTATTTCCCTAGAAAACACGGTGAAAAGGTAAATATGTGAAACAAGACTTACGATTTACGAAGAGGATCTAAAAATATGTTCTAAATTTGTGAAAACACATAAGTTCTGTGAATAAACAGTTCTAAATTGATACAGTCTGAATCTCAGTTCCGATCCAAGATAGCGTAAGATGACGTCAGACGAAGGCTAACACAGAATGTCCAGAATTTTCACTGTAAAGCACAATTTGTATTGTTCTGTTCCGATTTAGAAGTAATTTCATCAAATGTCTTTGTCCAAAGCCAGTAGTGTTGTTCTCCAGGGAAATAATTACTTAGAAAGTAGATAAAATACACCTACCACCACTAACAACACATATGTTGTTCCTAATACGTACGAATGAACAAACACCTCTTTCCAGCACAGAAATACCTTTTCCTTAAGGTATTAGAAACTCTACAAGATGTTATGATGTGACTCTCAAGTATGACCGACTACGACTATGACTATGACTGAGACTGAACTTTCTTACCGATAACTAAGCATATAAAAGAAACTAATACATCGTTTCATGTACACACGCACGAAGGGCACGTGTGATTTCGCAATCCATCTGGACATTACGAAAGCCTGAACAAGTATCAGCCAATCATTTACATAGCTACTGCTGAATGTTTACTTGCGACGAAAAACTATCATACAAAAATCGTGCTTACACGAGTCACATTTACGTTTTAAATAAATACGATGTTTCTAACAAACTATTAGACCCATGCAAACATAATCATAATAATAACTACATTTAATGATGTAAAAATAAAATAAAAATGAAACAAAGAATTAGAAGAATTTAAATTTTAACACATATGTAATTTAACTACAGCGTCGTAACACTTTCCCCCATAAAAAAAGAAAGATTTATGTAATAAAGCATTCTTTTTTACCAGATGTAAATTATACATGAGGTAAAAAAAATTACATAAGAGCTCTTATGAATTTACACAAAGGTGTATATGAAAATGACATTTCTATACACGGGAAAGTGCATCTGCAATTAAATTATCTTTTCCTTTAATGTGCCTGATGTCAAGATTGTACTCTTGCAAAAATAAACTCCATCTCAACAGTCTTTGATTTTTATTTTTCATTCTGCTGATGAAAGTAAGGGGGTTGTGATCACTAAACACAACAACCGGAGAAGGAGCTGAACTGATATAAACTTCAAAATGCTGTAATGCTAGCATTAAAGCAAAGCATTCCTTCTCGATTGTTGAGTAGTTCCGTTGGTCTTTATTTAATTTCTTAGAGAAATAACACACTGGGTGTTCAACACCATTTTTGTCATCTTGAAGCAAAACTGCTCCAACCCCAACATCACTTGCATCCACAGATAGTTTGAATGGTTGACTAAAATCTGGAGCTGTTAAAACTGGTGCACTTTCAAGTATGGCCTTTAATCTATCGAAAGCCTCTTGACATTTTCCAGTCCAAAGAAACTTGTTTTTCTTTCTCAACAAGTTTGTCAGAGGTTCAACAATATCAGAAAAATTAGAACAAAATTTGCGATAGTACCCGGCCATACCCAAAAATCACATCAGCTGTTTTTTACTGACAGGCACAGGAAATTCAGAAATAGCCTTGACCTTAGCATCCATAGGTTTAATTTGACCATGTCCCACAAAATGTCCTAGAACAGTAACACACGCACGGCAGAACTCACTTTTAGATAAATTAATAGTCAAATTTGCATCCGTGAATCTGTCGAAGAACTTCCGAATCGTGGATAGATGTTCTTTCTAGGTGTTGTTGTAGATGATGACATCATCAATATAGGCATCACAATTGTCTAGACCAGAGCTAATCATATTCGTAAGGCGTTGAAAAATACTTGGAGAACCCTTCATCCCAAATGGCATTACTTTATACTGGTAGAGTCCATCTGGAGTCACAAATGCCGAAATTTCTTTTGGTCTTTCCGTTAGTGGAATTTGTCAAAAACCCTTCAGAAGGTCGAATTTAGTGACGTATTTGGCATTTCCAATTTTGTCGATACAACCGTCGATTCTTGGCAATGGAAATGAGTCTGTTTTAGTCACACTGTTCACCTTCCTATAATCCGTACACATTCGGAAAGTTTTATCCGGTTTCGGAACAAGAATGCACGGTGAACTCCAATCACTCTTACTGGGCTCAATAAAATCATTTTCCAGTAAATACTGAATCTCTTTTTTCATGTATTCCTGTTTAAAAGGATTCATTCTGTATGGGTGTTGTTTCATGGGTTTCGAATCTACTATTTCAACGTCGTGAAAAATTTTGTTTGTCCTTGTAGGTATGTCTGGAAACAAGTGTTCATATTCAGACAATAATTGTTTAAGTTCACTTTTTTCTTGATTTTGTAAATGAGAAAGTTTCTGGTCTAGATTTTCCATAACTTCCGAATTCCGAAGACTGGTTGTTCCAAGATCAGTAGAATCCAACTGAACTCCTTCATTGAAATCCTCAGCTGGTGGGACAGGTACAACTAAATTAATTGCATGATTTACTTGGCTATTTCTTTTAAAATAACAGTACTCCATTAATTTATTTAGACTTGAGTACTAATTTTATAATTTAACTCATTCATTTTCTTCTTTACTTTGTAAGGGCAATAAAATCTTAATTGAAGAAAATTCTGCAGAATGAGCAAGAGAGAATGGACTTTATTACGGGACTCAAAAAATTTCTCTAGTACACTTTGGTGAAACCATAGCTTCACTTGACTTGAACTGCTGAATGCCAAATTCAAGTGTAACAAGCTGGAACATAACAGACTTGAAATTTGACCTGTGACCAGATTGATCAAATTTTAGAAGGCCAAATTGAGCAAAATTCCTCAAAGGAATTACCTCAGGAAAACTTGTTGACGCACACTTGATGGTCAACAAATTTTGGTTACCTGACTTGGTCTTTAGTAAGGGATCAACACAATCTACCATAATTCTACTGAATGGTTCGTCAAATGCAGGAATTGGTTACAGATGAGCTTTAGGTATCTTTTGATTTGGTTTTCCTACTATTTGACAAGTATGACAAGATCTACAAAACTTGCACACATCACTTTTGATTTTTGGCCAATAGAAGTGAGTCAAGATCTTGTGATACGTTTTATTGATCCCTAAATGACCAACCATAGGAGTTTCATGGGCCAAACTAAGTATTTCCTGTCTGTAAGGTTTAGGAACCACAATCTGATATTTTACTGACCATTCGTCACTAGCAGGAACCTCGGGAAGTCTCCATTTTCTCATAAGGACTCCACTTTTAATGAAGTAACAGACAGGTACTTCAGTTGCTTCTTTTTCACTAACGGCCAGCTGAAACAAACAGGAGATCTCAGGATCCTTCTCCTGTTCGACGACAAGTGATTGTCGTTTATCACCCTGATCAGATAAAAGAGAATGAGTATTCAAAAGAGGATCACTATGATCAATACCTTTTGACTGATCCAAATTAGAAGTGAAAGTGACCTCATCAAAAGCCTGACCAATACATGTGTCAGCTAAAGGACTACACTCCTTATCAAAATCATTCTCAAGAGCTTTCTTTGCCATAGCTCTGGTAACTGCACAAGCTGGGAATAAATCAGGGATTTCTTGTTCAACAGGATCAACTTTCTGATCCAAAGAAGGCTTGTCAGTTACAAGTGGATTAACCACAACGTTGTCTCCAGCTAAGTCATTGCCTAGCAACAAATGAATGCCCTCAACGGGTAAAGTAGACACCACACCGATTGTCACAGGTCCTGAAACTAAGTCTGATGACAAATTAACAGAATGGAGAGGAACATTAACAAAGCCGCACTCTACTCCCTGAATGAGAACACTCATTAGAACAGGTCTTCTCAGAACAAGGCAAAATGCCTGAAACTAAAAGACTCTGAGAAGCTCCTGTATCCCTCAAAATTTTAATAGGGATAGGATTGGCCAAATCACCCAAGAGTGATATAGAACCCTTCGACATGAATGGTTCAAAATTCTCCATAACACAATCAGACTGAGGTTTTTCAAACCCAACAAATGTATTGTTTTCAATACATGACCGTGACCTTGACCTCTTAGAAATAAGAGCATTTGGGATAGGTCTATTTTGATTCTGATGCCTATATTTCAATTTAAAGCAATCGGAAATGACGTGTCCTTTTTCTTGGCAATAGGTACACGTAGGTAGAGACAAGGATTTTGAATCAAGTCTCTCAGAGGCTTGATTTTTAGAATCTGTGCCAGATTGAGTTTCACTGAGAGTCGTTTTTGATTGAAACACCTTAATATCAGTAGACTGCTGAGTGAAAGGTTTGCTTACAGCAGGAACTTTATGAGTTAAGGAATACTCATCAGCAGCAATAGCAGCTTTTTCCAAGGTTTTGACCTTATGATCTTCAAGGTGATTTTTGATATCACTAGGAATACAGTTTTTAAACTCTTCGAGTAATATCAGTTGTTCGAGTCTTTCATAATCATGTTCAATCTTCTCAGACAAGCACCATCTCTTGAACAACTGTTCTTTTTCTCTAGCAAATTCAACATAAGTGTGTCTAGTTTCTTTTTTATAGTTTCTGAACCTTGGCCGACAAGTCTCAGGGACTAATACATAACCCTTCAAAATGCATTCCTTAACCATATCATAGTCAGATCTTTGCTGTACTGACAGGGACATATAGATATCTTTGGTTTTGCCACAAAGTACACTCTGCAATAATTGAGTCCAATTCTCCCTTGGACATTTCGAATTCTCAGCAACGTTTTCAAAAAGAATAAAATATTTGTCTACTTCCTTTTCACTAAAAAGGGGAACTAACTTGATATTTCCTAAAATGTTAAAATTTGAATTTGCACGAGAAGTGGAATCGTGCCTGTCACTTGCCAGCTCAAATTCTTTCATTCTAAATTGAAATTCTTTATCTTTTTCCCTTTCCTGTGCATGCATTTGTTCTTTTTGTAATTCCATTTGTCTTTCTTTTTCCCTTTCTTCTATTTGTATTTGTTCCTTTTGTAATTCTATTTGTCTTTCTTTCTCCCTTTCTTCTAATTGCATTTGTCTTTCTTTTTCCCTTTCTTCAGATTGTAATCTCATTTGTTCTTTTTGTAATTGTATTTGTTCTTTCTGTAATTCTATATGTTCTTTTTCTTTCTCTCTCTGAAACTCGAGCTTCCTCAACTCTACTTCCATCTTTTTCATTTTCAGTTCCAATTTCTTAGTGTCAGAGTCTGTCATAGACTTACTGACAGATGCCAAAGCACTTTGATCAAAAATATTCTTTTCTACCAAATGTTAAACTAAAATTTTTTTGATTTCTTGTTTTGTCAAGGAAGCTTTTGCGTCAGAAAGATCGTATTTTCTGGCAAGTTCAAGCAACTCATCCTTCTTCAGACTATCCAACTGTTCTTGAGTTGGACTAGAAACTCTCCACTTTTGACATTGTGAAAGAAAGCCTATTGTTTTCACTAAAATTTCAGGCAAAATGGGATTTGAACTAGCGGAATTTAAACTTCAATTTTTAGCCAATTTCATATATCAGCCAAATTCATATATCAACCAATTTCTTAAATCAGCCAATTTCATAGATCCATCCCGGACGAGCCACCAATTTCTTTATGTTACGTATCGGCTCGTTCAAAGTAACACAAAGAAAGAGTTAAGACAACAAGCTTTGTAAATTTTAATAAAAATAATTTATTTCCCTAGAAAACACGGTGAAAAGGTAAATATGTGAAACAAGACTTACGATTTACGAAGAGGATCTAAAAATATGTTCTAAATTTGTGAAAACACATAAGTTCTGTGAATAAACAGTTCTAAATTGATACAGTCTGAATCTCAGTTCCGATCCAAGATAGCGTAAGATGACGTCAGACGAAGGCTAACACAGAATGTCCAGAATTTTCACTGTAAAGCACAATTTGTATTGTTCTGTTCCGATTTAGAAGTAATTTCATCAAATGTCTTTGTCCAAAGCCAGTAGTGTTGTTCTCCAGGGAAATAATTACTTAGAAAGTAGATAAAATACACCTACCACCACTAACAACACATATGTTGTTCCTAATACGTACGAATGAACAAACACCTCTTTCCAGCACAGAAATACCTTTTCCTTAAGGTATTAGAAACTCTACAAGATGTTATTATATGACTCTCAAGTATGACTGACTACGACTATGACTATGACTATGACTGAACTTTCTTACCGATAACTAAGCATATAAAAGAAACTAATACATCGTTTCATGTACACACGCACGAAGGACACGTGTGATTTCGCAATCCATCTGGACATTACGAAAGCCTGAACAAGTATCAGCCAATCATTTACATAGCTACTGCTGAATGTTTACTTGCGACGAAAACTATCATACAAAAATCGTGCTTACACGAGTCACATTTACGTTTTAAATAAATACGATGTTTCTAACAAACTATTAGACCCATGCAAACATAATCATAATAATAACTACATTTAATGATGTAAAAATAAAATAAAAATGAAACAAAGAATTAGAAGAATTTAAATTTTAACACATATGTAATTTAACTACAGGGTCGTAACACTTTATTCTTGCAACCATGCAAACATCTGTAACCGAAATATTTTTGTTCCTTATATTTGTTATACTGTTTACCAACTAGTCAGTTAAAGTTTTTGATCCACACGTACTGATTTTTATAAAACAACAGACTGATTGTTGATTGTGACGCATTTGCGGAAATGTATCTCGGATAAATATGTTCGCGCTCATCAGTAGCAAATACGTATACTGAATTATAGTTTTGCTGCTCAAACTTTGGTATTTGTTTTTCTGCAACAGGAAATTCAATTCCTGAAATATTTAAACTTGAAATATTGTTAACGTAGTTTCTGCTGGAAATAACGCTGAAATTACGGCTAACTGAAAACATCTATTATCGATGTTTTTAACGTTGACACAACATTTCCTATTTTTGATTGTTTGAGGCAAGTTGACGTACGAGCTGCAGCATAATGCATTGTATTTCATCGTGTGAAACAGTCTCAGAAATAGCTTCAAATTTCCAACCTGATCCTGATGCAGTATATTCTTCAATTGTTCTATTTCCTGAGGAATCTCGTCGCGAGCAAAGTTGGTTCCATCTAAAACTCATTTAGATTTTGTTCAGTAAGGATCAGCAATTTCTTTGTCAATATCGCCTTGCGACATCACATGTAATTTTGATATTATCACATGATACTACGCTAGGATTTTACTAAGATTTTAGTCCCATATCAAGTTTGCGTTTTATTGTTGACTGATGCAGATGAAAAAATTCATCGACGAAAAGTTTGCTAGAACAGCGTGGTTGTCAGATCGATAACTGTTATCGAATCCAGTAAAAGCTGTAGTGATTAAGCTTTTTTCGCAACATCTCGTAGATTCAGCATGATATTTAATATGTTTTACAATGTTCTAATTGATTTATCAAAATAGGTAAAAGAAGAGATCAAAAACACCTAATACAATAGCAATGGAAAATTTACGTATGACAGATTCAATGGTAAGCGCTGACGAGCAGTCTTACAATCATGTCATCCCTAGTATGATTGTTATGCAGGATCGATGTTAGGTTCGGTAATAAATATGCAAATTAAGGTTCCCTTTAGTAAAAAGACACCGGTGGGCTTTAAGATCAAAGTAAAATCTGATGATTATGAGGAATGTACCGAAATGTTTATCAAAGATTTTATATACACACTATTCTTTGGAGACATACCTGATGGACAATGAGTTTACCAAATAAATGGTGCAGTGCTGGTAACAACATTGCAAATTTATCTTTACAAAACGAGTTTCAACCACATCAAGTGTTTGATTTGTATGAATGTTCCGATCTTGGAGTAATCAGAAATATAAGAAGGAGAAAAGTGTCGTGAAATATTGATAAATATGGCTATCTTACGACAAACATTAGATATGACAGTTACATCTTCTGCAATATTTTAATTTGTTCTGCTTGATTGATACAACTATGACACCAGAGAATGATAGCTTCCCTATCATAGGTTATTAAAACAACTACATCTTCGCGTCGTTGTTTTTCTTTTCTTCCTGCCTCAGTCAGAAGCATTTTATCGCTGTCGCCGTTTACCAAAACTAAATTGATAGATATCATATCTTTTTCGTTTGCAAAGAAAGCCTCGCGAACAGCTTCCTCAAGCTCATCTCGATTAATTATTGTTGCTTTTTTATGAGATCGAAATTTCATTGTTATTTCTAACAATTAGATCAAAGTTAAAGTTAATATGGATTTGATGAAACGTTTGGCAGATATTTACAGCGACGAACTTGAAGATGACAAGCCAAAAACTGTTGTCGTTGACAAAGTTCTCAACGATTAATTTAATTTAACTTTATTGACTCATGATTAGAGTGACGGTGATGAAATCGCTGCCGTTTATATTTTTATTACCGCTGATTACACCGACATACTCACCTTCGTTGATAAAATCGTATGGCAGATCGACAACTAGGAGATACGCTGTGAAGTATCATATTGCGGAAACAAATTATGGAAATTTGAATTTACAGTTGTCAAAAATCAGTTATTTTGGCGATTGGTAAAGCTGTTAATGAACGCTATAATATCAGGTCGGCAAAAAGGTATAAAATTTGATTCTATATTCGTTAAATATTTAATCTTATGCTGATGACACAAGAAAGAAAATCATATCCATCATCATTCTACAAGTCGGTAAACTCTAAGTCGGTCGTGCAACAATATCGTCAAATTTTATTGTTCGATATTTGATTTTGGTATTCAACTATTAAATTTGTCAACGCAGCCGCTCCACTTGACTAAACTTTTATTTCCACTCTTCCTGATTACGTGCTCGATACAAAATACATTTTGATCAATTGTTTGTAGTACCTGTTCGTAAAACTACCAATTACTGGTTCTCCTGACAAATCTTTTATCACTTATGTAACAGGAATTGTCATTAGAATTTTATCAACGACAAATGCTTCTTCAGTACAGTTTCTGATAAAACCTTTTCCAAATTTTTTTTTTGGTCAAAGAAATTTTGACTTTGTGGCCGATCTTAAATTTACGTCGGGTGTACATATTTTCCTTTGCGTGCAACGGTTTTTCAACTGCGTCGTTCGGCGACATCTTCCTTTCACCAGATGAAATGGTTTTGTGTTTTGTCTTGTTGTAATCAGATACAATACGTGCAAGATTGTCAGTGTATCTGTTTGTATTTTTCGTTGTCAGATTTTTAATACATTCTCGTGCGGTTAAATCTTTTAATGATTGCGCTTTTACCCTCATTTCCGGTAACATATTTTTTTATTTTATTCTGCGCTAGAAACTGCTGAAACCGCTTATGAAAAACTCAGCGACATGATCAGTCCATATTTTATTTGGTTTTCTTTCTGTGCTTGTTATTACCTGCGCTAGTGCATCAGTTATTGATTTTCCTGGTTTATCAGCGACAGGTACACTAATCGCGTATTTGCTAAAAATATCAATCATGTCAAACAGATATCTTTTGTCGCCGTTGTACTGTGCAATGTTAGACATATCAACTAAATATATCGCCCAGATTTCGTCAACGGCATTCGCTACAACCTTACGTCGCGGAAACATTTTATTTAGGCTTGTGAAGTTCCATAGCGAGGTCATCGTACAGACCAATTCCGGGCTTCTCCGAGCCCAAGCTTATATTTAGCACCAATTAGTCCTTGTACTAGTTTTCTATCAATACGTTCTCGTATTCCGGTCGGTATCATGTCATGTAATTCGTTTAATATTATTTTGTCGCAACCGGGTTTGTCTTGCTTGTTGTCGCGATAACAGATATAATGAGGCATCGCTATCGCATCAACCTGATTATAGGGTTCTTGTCCGGGCAGTGGCTTATCCTTCTCGTCCAAGTGCTGATCCAGCGGATTATACGGTCCGTGTATTTTTGTCCGGGCAATGTCCAACCACCGCTGAGGTTTAGAAATTTACCGATAAGTTTGTGGATATCAACACTAGCTGCAATTATTTCTAGGCGATTACAGCGTTGGCAATACGTTACAATTTGATCTTGTTTGAGGCCTAAGCCTCGATAACATTCACATTTGCATGTTCTCAATTTATATTATCAGTTATAGAAAACTCTTTCCGTCGGATTTATCAGAAAATTATTTTTATTAATAATATTTTTTGTTTTTGGTCAGATTTTTCAGAAACTTAATTTTTTATTAATAATATTTTTTTTGTCCAATTTTTTTAATAAAACTTTTGCTTCTTGTCAGATGTTCTTGAACAATTATAGTAATGGGTCGGATTTTCTTGATTTGACTGGCAAACTACCACCAAAAATCACAATTTCCGACCACATTCTACAAAAATCGTGACGTTCGACCAAAACTCGTAATGTTCGGCCACAAATCTTGATTTTTGGGGGTAGTTTGCGACAAAATTGCGATTTTATAGTAGATTTCTTGAAAAACAAAGATTTTCGGTTTGATTTCTAAGAAGATTTTTTTGACATATTTTTTTTTCTCGAAATATTTTTATTTTTTTAATCGTCGTTGACTAAAATTGGATTGTGATCACCTTTGGTGATTGCCCCAGGCATTGTCAGGGGAATTATATCTATACCTGATCCGGTGACTTTAGTTTGTTTCAAGAATACTTTTCATTTTACTGCATGCAGAACAAATACTTTTTAACATTAGTCTGTTACTTTTCGTTCTGTTCTCGTGTCTATACTAGACGTTTTATTTTTTTTAAAACGTACTGTTTGATAACATCACTTGGCTGAAGCCCAAATGAATCAAAATAATTATTATTGTAAACAGCAACCCAATGTGTACCTGAAAAATATTATCCACTGCCGTCACTCGAGCGATCTAGACAGCTGATTCTGCCAGATTACTGCGATGAAATTAGTAAACTTTTCATAGGAACCCCACCAGAAGATAAATTTTTTACAAACATGTTTAAGTATGTTGGTACTGATGTAACAAATATAAAGACTGTCAAGGAATATATGTTAAATAATTTTGCAACAGCATATGCAATTTTGAGGAAACACTTGACAAGCAATAATCTTAGTTTATCCGAGTTGAGAAAAGTAATTGGGTCATAACTATAAACATTTGGAAGGATATTCCTAGCTTTCCATGTTGAAATCGAACTTTAACTAAATGTTATGTTCAGTTCTATGATTCCTTAATGATGTTTCCATTTCATTACTGTCATTATTGTTATTATTATTATTATTATTATTATTATTATTATTATTATTATTATTATTATTATTAATATCCTTCCAAATGTTTATAATTATGACTGAAAGCAGTTAAAATGTCGTACAATTAGAAACAAGCTACAGAGACATTATGTCTTGGCATGCTGCTGTCAAGAGATTATTGAATTTTACCTAGTATTAACACTGATGATATGCAGAATATTTCACTTTAATAAAACGTAACTCGGCTTAATATAGAAAATTGTGTATCGTGCTTTGGCTGGGATTGTAGTTCTGACGTAGGCACGCAGTTGCCGAATTTAGCTTCTTACTGTCTGAGTCATCGAAGAATAAAACGCAAATACAATTAGCTCTCTGCCTTTATTTCAATACAGGAATGAAAGTGGACACAGTGGGGAATTTACCAGATCCATACCAGGAAGGATCATCTAATGCACAAAAATAATTGCAATAGGTGATTTAATTGATAACTCTTTGAATGCATTCGTGATTTAGGAACTTTTATAAAAGGATCCTGTAAATGTATTAATGACAAATACAATTCGTTTACATGCGTATATTACCCTTTGTCCAAAAACATAGAAAAATATTGAGAATCAAAGAACTTCCAAATAACATTCTTAAGGTTGAGTAGAAAGGGGAACTTGTGCTTGAATAATAGTCATAGAAATAAAATATTAATGAAAAGTGTAACAATTTCTAATAAATCAATATCATACATATTTAACAAATCAATATAATAATTTTTAAAAAATCAATAGGAACATTGGGCATTTTTCGTTAGAACGAGTTTCAAAGTTTCATACCACATTCCACAGCTATCTGTTGTCCTGTACCGCTTTTTGCTGCCTATGAGTGTTAATAATAAGAATATAGAATGGATCCAAAAATATATCTTATTAAACGATCAAGGAACCTGTAGGAAGGTTATCAACTTTTATAATTTTCCGTTACCTTCATTATAGACATCACGTAAGAGAATTGGGTTTGTACTACATCTACATGTGGCAGAAATTAAGACAATTACATGTTGAACAATACCTTTGTAAACTATTAACTTAATATGCAAAGTTTAACTTTGCATCTGGATATCGCACGAGCCGACAATATTGTTATCGAATTTACAAAGTTTTAGACTGAAAGATTATTTATTACGTTTTATCACAACTGTAGTAAGTGTATAGGGGGTTTCTAGCGCAGTAACCCTAGAAATCTCCAAACAAATATAAAGACGTCATTTTTGCCACCTACCCAAGGACACCCCCACTACCAGAACCTGGTGGAGAGAGTTATAGTTGTGGTGACAAACTTTTTTTTTGCGCCAAAGTATTTGTTTGGCGGATTTTTAGGAGTACTTCGCTAGAAACACCCATATTTCCTTACTATCATCATCGGATTGATTATTTAAAAAGTTGAGATAAAATTTATACTTTACCGTTTAATAAAATTTATACTTTACCTTTAGATAAAATTTATATTTCATGAAACTTTATATTAGAGATTAGAATAAACAATAGGAGAATGGAATTCGAGAGAACGTATATGGAGGAATAGTGCCAGACCACTGAATCAAAGTGATTGGATTAAATATAAGCAAGTAACAAATGGCAGAATTTGAGTCTTTGAAAAGGATGGCTATTGATTTAGGCATATCGAGAGAAGCTGTTGGAAAATCTTGTAGTGGTTACGATTTCGTTCAAACGTTTGACGAATCTTGTTGGATCTTATTTCTATCAGACAATGAAAAAAATCTGAAAGATTGGATGAAAGATCTTGATTAAATTTTTGATAGCGCTATTAAAAATCTTCCTTATAAAAAGAAGCAAACAATTCGTTATCTAATGGATCTGCAATATCATCTTTATCGTTAAATAAAATTTATACTTGATATATTACTGTTTTAGGTAAAATTTATACTTGACTAATATCAGCTCGACTATCACTAACATTCTACTTGATATGTTCGCTGACAATGATTTTCATACTTGCTGAGTCTCATTGGGAGAATACCAGTTAACATATTATCGTGGATACGAAATTCACGTATTAAATCGTCCATGTCATATTCAACGCCACGCAAAAAGGATCGGATGTGATCGAACAATTTTTTATAAGCAACACTCGCGGTTTTACAAATACTTTTTTGATCTTAAATCGAGGTTCTATTTATTTGCACGACGCGGCAAGAGAAACACCAACGCCGGATATTGTCAACAAGAAAGGATTTAATGCTGCTCCGCTTGAGATAATACCAGATCCTGTTAGCACTAACGGAATATAAAAAATTATTCGCAAGATTCCCTTGTAATATTTGTAAAATTGTGTTACAGACCAAAGTTTTTTTGTGATAGAGCTTATAATATTGTATTAACGGATCAAGTTCGGAATATTTTCCGAGACATGACTGAAGTCTACAATTTCTTTTCTTTTGCATTGTCATTTTTTACGTGATATTCAAAATTGTGGTACCAACAACAGAATCAATTGACTGACGAATTGTCTCATTTTTAGGATCTGCCAGAAAATTTCTGTACTTGTGAGAAACATCTGACGACGTATCCTTATGCTTATCGCTGTCAGTACCTCATCTTTCATTAGCCGACTATACGAATGAAAAACATTTCCGACTTTATTTGGATTATTTACTAAATCCGCGTAATCTTTATCTGTTTAATCGATAAACCCAATTACTTTTCTCAACTCGGATAAACTAAGATTATTGCTTGTCAAGTGTTTCCTCAAAATTGCATATGCTGTTGCAAAATTATTTAACATATATTCCTTGACAGTCTTTATATTTGTTACATCAGTACCAACATACTTAAACATGTTTGTAAAAAATTTATCTTCTGGTGGGGTTCCTATGAAAAGTTTACTAATTTCATCGCAGTAATCTGGCAGAATCAGCTGTCTAGATCGCTCGAGTGACGGCAGTGGATAATATTTTTCAGGTACACATTGGGTTGCTGTTTACAATAATAATTATTTTGATTCATCTGAGCTTCAGCCAAGTGATGTTATCAAACAGTGCTTTTTAAAAAAAAATACCAAAAAGTATTCCTCGAAACAACTGCAGCCAGTGGGCACTTCTGCGTGCGGATATTGCTCTGTTCTGTTTGTCAGACAGATGTCGGCAATGACAAAGTCGTCAAGCTCAGATTTTCTTAAATTTATCCTAAAATTTGATCAACGTCCGAGTTTGCGCAATGATGAGCGCGCTTGTAATTTTGTGTGACAAGCAAGTATCAAATAACAACATATTGTTTGAATGTCGAATTAAAACGTCTAGTATAGACACGAGAACAGAACGAAAAGTAACAATGTTAAAAAGTATTTGTTCTGCATGCAGTAAAATGAAAAGTATTCTTGAAACAAACTAAAGTCACCGGATCAGGTATAGATATAATTCCCCTGACAATGCCTGGGGCAATCACCAAAGGTAACCACAATGTAATTTTAGTCAACGACGATTAAAAAAATAAAAATATTTCAGAGAAAATAAAAATATATCAGAAAAATCTTCTTAGAAATCAAACCAAAAATCTTTGTTTTTCAAGAAATCTACTACAAAATCGCAATTTTGTCGCAAACTACCCCAAAAATCAAGATTTGTGGCCGAACATTACGAGTTTTGGTCGAACGTCACGATTTTTGTAGAATGTGGTCGGAAATTGTGATTTTTTGGTGGTAGTTTGCCAGTCAAATTTTGTATTTCTTAATATTGTTCCAACGATTTTAAATTTAGGTGTTCCAAGTGTACATTGTCAAGGGAACGCATACATTGATCAACACTTTGGTTGTATTTATTTGGAATCGTCTCACTTGATCTGTGATATGCATTAATGTATCTCAGAAATGGCTTTTGTAACCGTCAGCCCATCTCCTGTTTTCATTTGGAGTAAATTACTTCCAAATTCTAGTCCAAGAAGTTATTAAACATTTTCACTTCATATTTATTTTGTTGCAGTCGTTTCAAAAGTATTCAATAGTTTCCTTTCCTACAAATATTGAACGTTCCTTTTATAAAGCTACTATCCCACTTGAATCTGTATCTTTTAAGTCTTTTGCTCTTGACGACTTCTCTATAGCATCTGGTATGTTGTTATGTGCTAGTGGCTTAAACTATGTACCAAGACAAGATAAAACCTAACAAGATTCAATTTTCCAAAATAAAACTGTATTTCCTTAAAATACAATATAAAGCAAAGTTCAAAAAATAAAAATATCCTACTGTATGGTATGAATTCCTATATTACCTAAACGTACTATGAATTCCACAGTAGTCAAAAAAAGATCCAAAGGTATTCCGAATGAAGGTTCTAATATGCTTATGTGCTAGTACAAATTGAGAAAGACTGTTTTAATATTCAAAAGGTAATCCAGTGAAAGTTGAATGTCACTAAAGTTCTTGAATGTTTCAAGTAATGAAAGCAAAAATAAATATTTAAGTCCCTGAATAATATCACAATAGTACAGCAAAGATACTATTTGTTTAGAATAAATTATTTTTTTTTCCACTCTATGTGTGTGTTTGATTTTTTACGTAGCGTTAACAATTTTGCAGTCATATCGCTACGATGTCTGCAGTGTGGCAGTTTACATTAATGTCTAGCACTGCCGCAGACATGTAGCATCATGTCACACCCTGTCACATTACCCTGACACCAGGTCGACCAGTCCTAACACTAACCTCTTAATGCCGAGCGTCTATCGAGGCAGATGTTAGTACCATTTGTATAATCCTTTCGTATGACTCGGCCGAGGTTCGAACTTACTAAATCCCGAATCCGAGCCGGACACTCTAACCACCCTACCACTGAAGCGGCCATTTCCACTCTGAAATTACAACTGATAAATCATAAATAAAACAAATTTCTTCTCATGCTCTTCTGATACTGGAATATAATTGAAGAATGATAACGCCGTGCTCTAAATCTCTTATCAAGTCATCTAGTGCTTATCTAATAAACACACCTAAATCACTAGAAAGGACTTCAAGACTTTTAAATAGTTTAATTGTGAAATATCATAACAATCATGGTGTGACCTTTTCATTCTTTCGAGCCAATCAACAACTAGAGCGTGCATGATATCACTACGGGTCAAATGTAATCCTAGAATCACGTGATGTTGACGTGACCTCCATTCAACCAAGTCGTTGGCCTACTCTGATCAAATTAGTTGTATTGTACATGCACACCAACAATGTGATCTCCTTACTTATCCAAAAGTGTGCTGAGAATATTGCTACGTATATGTAATTATATTGCTTGTGTGTTAGTTTTAAAATTCTTTTTTATTTTATTTTTTTCATTACATTTTATTGTAATGATTATTTTCACGGGATTTGAAATTCTTTTTCAGTAATTCTATTTATCTAAGACGTAAAAGGTGTTACATTTGCAATATTTTTAGTTCAACTTGGTCCGCGGTAGTGTAAGCCCTACGTGAAAACGATTGGCTATTGCAAGGTCATTTCGTCTAGTCTGAATAAACAATGTTTTATTTTTAAATTTATTTCAGAGTGAGAGTAAATAGGGGCTTCTTCCTACGTGACAAATTACATTTTTCCTATTGCGTTGTTCAAGTGTTAAGAGACCACATGATCTATCTCGTGAGAACGGGATGATAATCAGGTTTGATATAATACCCTTTCTAAGCGCTTGTCAGTCAGTTGTATTTTTGAAACAAATGAAGTCTGGATAGATTTTTGTTGTTGAAACCCGATTGTTTTTGAAGTTCATTTGTTTTTGGAATTTAATCATTTATTCTCTAGAAAACCAAACGAGTGTACTGTTCTATAAATTCTAGGAGAAAGAAATTCAGTGGAAATTTATTCTGGAATTATTCGGAAACATAAACTGTGATTCAGTTGAGAAATCGTTTCTATTTGTACAAGGACCACATCTGACGTGATCGCCTTCCATATTGGAACGTCGTCGAGATTCGAACCTGGATTCTGATAGAACTATTTAGTCATAGGACTTGTATTTTTCATTCTTAGGATTAAATTTTGGATTATATTCACAAACCGTAAGTCCTATTTTCCAATTTTACATTGTAGCTAGGAAATAAATTATTTTGTTAAAATATACAAAGCTTGTTGACTTCACTCTTTTCTCTTGTTATTATTGTACGAGCTTACACGTAACAATGTGTATATATATATATATATATATATATATATATATATATATATATATATATATATATATATATATATATATATATATATATATATACTAAAAATACATGTTCTACTAACTTTTAACTTTCGCTGTATATTTATTGTCTGCTTGCGAGTCTACAGTTTATACCCGTCATTGGTTATGTGACTAATATAGACCATTCTGTACAGAAATCATATTCTTGCTTTCATGCGAAACGTGTTAGTGCATGGTTCTTTCTGTTCAGCGTATTTTATGAGATTTGTTTTTCCTCCGGTTAAGATGTCCACACATTTGATTCGTATTTGTATGAGGAACTTGACTTTTAGGATCATGACATTGTTTTTTATTGTGCACTTAAGAGTCGTAAACGTCAGTCATTGTAAACGACATAACACGTCAGTGAGATCAGTTTGTTTTTTACGCAATATATGGAGACCATAATAATCCAATAGGAGATATTTGCAACGTGTACTGTTGTTAGATATGAACTAATCAATACTGTATTCTCTAGTATATTGTGTTGCAACACTTGTAGATTTTACCACACAATTATCCAAATGAAAATGTACATTACCTCTACGCTACCGAGGGTATTATTTTATACTAAACTCGTGTAATACTTATGTCATCTCTCTCAAAACATTTAGATTATTACGATTTATGTTTGTGTCTTTGTTTATGGTGCGTGAACGGCTGCAAATCTTTTGAGTTTGCACATTACACAATTGCAGAGCTAATACCGAACGACATACACAGAGCTGGAATGAAAATTTCTTCATCTGATCTTGTTTCCTTAGAGTAATAAAAGATTGTACTAATTTTAAATTTCACTAGTGTGCCAGCTCTGTCTATATCTATCAACTGAAACTAAGCAAATGAGTGCGAAGAGGAAGATATATTCCTACCTCTCTATGATGTGACCCTGGGTCACGCGAAATTTCTTTCTACTTAGGTCGGGGGTGAGGGGTTAGTGGTGTAAATATATAATATCATTTATAATCAGTCCATGCTAAAGGTACCGTTCAGTCTAACGGTATGCACAGAGACATGGAAGCATGTAACGAGTTCAATATTTTAATGAAATCATGTAGACTATGAATCCGTGCTTTTGGCAATTATTCAACCATGAAATACCTTGCATTTTATGCTGTACTTGTTTATTTATACATTTTAAATTGACAAATTCTATGATTTTTTATTACAAATTGTTTCCCATTTGCAGTGCAGGGATAGGTGTCTGCATGTGTTTCTTACTACAACACCACCTCTAGATTGTACCTCCATTTAGAATCTTTATAATGGTATCTTTAGGCAAGCAGTAATGTATTTCTTGAAATTAGTACTGTTGTTCGTCCGCTTTTCTTAGAAGAATCTATAATGACCTCATTATGGAGTTGAATGTGCAATTCATATTTAGCACATTGTATCATTGTTCAACTTTGATCTACCTTCAAAAAGGCAATATGGAAATTTTCTTGTTGTCGTTAAAGGCTTAACGACATTTTCAGCACAGAATTGGCATACAAATAGATAAAACACAATCACTCACTTAAACATGAAAAGAAGTATTAAAGAAAGAAATATTTCTACCGCTCTAGTCAGTTGTCATATATGTTAACTCGACGTCATATGGCCTCCACAGTACCTTGTATAACTAGGTTGTGTGGCTTCAAACCCTTCTAAGACATTGTTACTTTAGCTGCAAGAATATACTTGTAAGCAATACATTGAAATTTCCTCGGCGCACTCAGCTGCCACTAGGACAAGCAAAATGTTCTTTTTTATTTATTTTCCGTTTTCAAAACTCAGCAATAACTTACATAGTCCAAAACACCGATATTTAATGATGAATTAACTGCATAAACAGGTAGCTGTACAGCTCATGTTACTTAGCAGTGACCAAGTGAAATTCCTCTCTCGATATGGTCGAGGTATTTGAGACCTTAGCAAGCCGTCAAGTACATCTGGGTCTAATAGTGTACTGTTCATATGTTCCTAGCTCCAATTATTGACAGCTTTGTCTACATTTGCAGATTATGTTATGATACATCGATCAGGAAGGGTGGGTTTGAGACAGAATCGTCTACCTCTCAATAACTGGTCTCACGGTGGATGATGCATTTCGATCATTTTAAGCAGTGAATCGTGGTGCCATTCGAGACCAAGGGCGGATATGGAGGGAAGAGATTGTAGTGGTGAAGGTATGAGACGTAGCTTATTACTTACTAGCCACTCTAGCTGGTTCGGACATTTTAATCTAGTAGTGTACTCCCATTTACAATGCAGATATACCAATTTTAACTCAAAAGGATAACAATATAAATTTGCATAATTTTTATTTAAAAGTGCGTCATCTAACTTTCAGCAATAACTACATAATAAAATCATTGTTCTAATGCGCTACTTGTACACTACCAGCTCCCACATCATGCCTTTGCATACTGAGACCTTGACTGGTGGTGGCGTGGTCTTATCGATAGGTAAGTTTAGAACTATAATCCTTTGATTTTGTTTATTCGGTTTATCTTGGGAGGAATTTTGTCTTTCTGGTATAGCCAGCGTATCTATTCAACTGCCTGTGTAAACAAATACTGCGAATAGCTTATTATAATATGAGAAAAACAATTTGGGACAAATATATTTCGCCACCCCACATTGCATATATATGCCTAAAATATAGAATAATATACTCAATATGTTAACGTTGTCAGCTTTTGTAAATATAATTATATGATTATAGCAATAAGCATATAGATATATATAAAAATTATACATGAAGTTGTACTCTAATAAATTTACCTTCACTTGTTTTAAAATTAAAATGAAAAGTGCGAACGTTTAAGTCAAATCGATATTTGTATATCATGTAATCCTGTTTCTATCAAAATCATGAGAAGTTCACACTTCTTGGTCCCAACATAAAGACAGCACAAAGTGTATCAACAAAATAAATAGATGATACATACATTTTGTAATAGATGTAATACATTATTTAGCGCGTCCACTACGGACGGAAAATACTGGTCGATTCAGTGTGATGAGCCAGACGAACGCAGGGTAGCAAGACTCACAAGGGATCCGGAGGAATGGAGTAAAAGAGATCTTTCCTATGTAATTGATCTTTAGTTGTTTATTTTGCATATTCAGGATAGTCATTGGAGTGTCATGAGATAATAGCAAAATATTTGTTGATGAGCAGAGGTGATTTTATTACAGCGAAAATTCCTTAACACGTCAGAGAAATCTTTTCGTTTGATACAACATATGTAGACGTTAACGAGCCTATTTACAACGTTTACTTTTGCTTGAAATAAACGAATCAATATTATATTATTTAGTGACAAATTCTATGATTTGTAGTACACTTTGTGCTAGCAGCTGCCCTCCTTGGCGCTCATCATTAGGAGGTTAGTGTTATGACTTGTTGACTTGGTTTCATGATAATGTGGATAGGTAGGATATGATGCTACATGTCTGTGGCACGATGCCCCCTTGATAGACATCACTATGAACTGCCACAGTGCAGACATCGTAGCGACATTACTGAAAAATTGTTAAAGCCGCGTTACAAATTCTAATCACACAATTTGTTGAAGGGTGGGTGACAGAATCGTCCATTTCTCAATAACTGGTCTCGGGGTTGATGATTCGACCGACCGCTTTAAACAGTAAATAGTGGTACGATTTGAGACCAAATGTCAGGTTCTCGTATGGAGATGATGATGTTTGATTCTGAAGGCATGAGAGGTAACTTATTACATACTAACCAATCCAGCCGGTCTGTACCTTTTGATCTAGTGGTGTACATCCAATTGCAAAAAGGACATACTAGTTTCAACTCCGGACAATAACCGTTTTACTTGGTATCACCTCCATTTGACTTTTTTGTTTCTGTTTTTCATGGAAGGAATTTTTTGTCTTTTGTAATCAGTTTATTTATTAAACTGTCGGTGTAAATTGCTTTTTTGAATTCATAAGTGCAATATAGCGAAAGATATTACGGGAAAGTAAATTTACGGTACGTCTCATTGCGTATATCGGTCTCCAATATGTTAATATATTGAATTTTTGTAATTATATTTAAAAGTAAATAAGCAAACGAATTCATTATTTAAATATGGAGAAATGGAAACATGGCAACATAATTTAGAAATGGTAGCCAATTTTATAAATAATTACTTAATTGCAATGATGGATGGAGGTTAATTATGCACCACAAAATCTTAAATATGATTACGTGTCTCAATAAAATAAATAGAGTATATTCTTTTTGAATAGGTATAAGAAATTATTTGACTATTGAAGTGGAAAACCCCATGTTTACACACCAACATTAGAAGGACCTCTGACATTAGGAAGATATCCTCCTAATGCTTCCTCCTGATGTAGATGGAGTACATGTGAAAATATTTAAATATTGGAATTAGTGCGATTTTTGAAGTTAGATCGTAATACATTTTGGTGATATTGGTAGGGCCAAAATCTTAGAAGGATATGATAACAGGTAAATAAAGTATATAAAGTATATAAAACAATATTTCCCTATGTTATAAGACATGCCTTGGGAGGACCTGATTCAAATGTGTACCAAGTGTCACTGGAAAGACTTGTCAAATACATCCCTAATAGCAAAAGTATGTAGTCAGTTCAGCACGTTATATTTTACATATATAGCCAGTAGTATGCTGACCTGCCGTTAAACCCTGCACACATACATACATATATACATATATACGCACATACATACCACCCTGCAGGTATGTAATATTTGTGGGTGTCATTCATCTTTAATAAAGTGTAAAGTTACAAGCTTGTGTTTGCAGGCTCATATATTTAATTATGCAGATCGTGTTTAAAATGTTTCGAAAGTCTTTATAAATGTTTCGGAACCTTATGGACCTGCGCAAGATGAACTGATGTAATCTAAACATAATTAGACTTTGTGATAATAATGTCAGCGTTTTGCTGACGAATAACATTTGCTGCCCAAGTGCAAAATAACCATTGTAAGTGTCTGTTATTTTTAACAGACCGCATGGATACTTTTTCGACGTCGGTCGAGAATGGTAGTTACAATTATTGACAAAATAACGCAATTTCAAGACCCGCTTGGGAAAAACCGTTCTGCAATATGCAGGCTAAACCTCTACACAAACCGATGCAATCTGACAGACTGTTTAAGGTCAATTAAATGCACCATAACCGCCTTGTTACTCGTTTTTGTTGCATTTACATTACGTTATAGAATAATACTCAGGCATATCTTCGCAGGTATCCAGAGTAAACCTGGTGAAGTAGAATAATGTATTTAATTGCAAAATTCCAATCTAATTTGTAATAGAACCATAGATAAAATATATTCTTTCATGCCAATAATAATGATATTGTAGGTCTTACTTTCGTATATATGTTCATATTTTGAGCCAATGCATGACCGAACAGCATCTAATCTTGCCATGAATTTGCTTTATAAATGTAAGCAACAATCACATTCTTTGTGTATTTAGGTTTTATGATAGTTTCGATGACAGTAGTATTAAAGCAAGCAAGTATATATGATTGTGATTCTAGTGGCACGTGGACACAATTCATTTAAATGTTAAAGTAGCACCAGTCCTCATTGGCCTACATGTCACTTCAAGTAGATGTAAAACTAAACATTTAAAGGCTAGTGCTGAAACACTGTCTTTACAAAAACATTTTCATTTCTTTAGCAAGGTTATGTGCATTTATTTTGAATCAAAAGGATAACTGAACGAGCTACCTTAGGTACATGGAGATCATACAATGATATGCAACTACATTCGTGGTGACAACTTGAACACTTGCTGTAAATGAGACCTAACATTATTCGAATCTACCTTAAAGGTCACTACCCCATTATGATAGTACCTTTCTTCAAAAATTAAATGTTTAGGAGTTTTGCATCAAACATGTAGAAGAAATCAATCTCTTTAAGGCGAACAATTGTTTCCAGAGGCTACATGCTTAGAGTTTCAGCTCTTTGCAGCATTGTCTTTTCAAATGTTTATTATTTGTGGAGCGGAATAGGAAAGGTTAAGACATTTATTTGCTAGAAACGTTTAGTACCGTTGGAAAAGACAAGTTAAACATAAAATTGTTCATGTGTATTGGTTTGCAGATGTAGACGATTTGATTTTATGTTCAAGCATATACACCAATTTTACCTTTTGCTTTACACATTCTTGAACGGTTTGGACTTAGACTTTCTCACATAAACAACTTTAGCATTTTTGAGCAAAAGTTACTGGAGGTAGTGAAATTTTGAGTTTTAGTATTAACATGTGTGGTCATATGTAGATTAGTTGATTAGATTGTGATGTAATTATATGAAAATTGTATCAATTGTGGACACATTTGAATGGATTGAACATACATTCATTTGTTCTGCAGTGGGTTCATGCTTGTGTTAAAAGCTCAAATCTATTGGATTAGATATAGTGCTAAAAATAAATCATCGGTAAACAAGATGACATACTGGATTCATTGTGGTGACAAACGCTGTCTTTTTCGGCTTCCTTGTTGCAAGCACGTTCTCCACTTGAAACAAAAATAACAAGACATCGCTAGCTTCTACCTGCCAATATAGGATATTTTGTCATAGCATCCTGGCTCTCTTTCTTTCGAGGCACTGTCTTTCTATTTCAAATGCTGTCAAGAGTGCATCTTTTCTTCTTTTGTTCATTTTTGCTTGGTTTCTTTTCCTCTGGAGAGAGAAAAAGTAAATAGAGATAAAAAAAAAGATATACGACAATGACTAACATATATTTTAATGGGAATAATAAAGACTCCATTATAAGAGTTCCCCCCATTATTAAATAAAGGGCTACTCAGAAGTACAGGTATCATATTCCCCGAACTTGTGAATCAGAAGTTTTAGTCTTAACGTCATAGAGTAAGCTGGCCTCAGTATTGTTTTCTTCCCTTTAGCATTATCCATCTCCATGATATTAGTTTTCTTTCAGAACGCTATACCTGGCATTTTATTTTTTCTTATATGGTTCACAAATGTTATCTGTGGTTAGTTCAATAATGAAGATGTAAAATACACTGTTTGATTAACTTCACTGATATTCAGAACTGAACTACTTTATTATTATTATTATTATTATTATTATTATTATTATTATTATTATTATTATTGTAATAATCGTGATGCTGCTAGTTTATTGCCATGGGTTTGGATCCCTTAATAAACTTTTGCTTGATACACTTGCTCCAAACATGGTTTGGTTTGGTTTGATGGTTTACATCGCAGCAACAGAAATATATTATTTTGTACTGAGGCAAATGGCGTTACCCGAGGACACATCACGGCAGACATCCCGTGCTGATATGATGGCAGGATTCTAACCTACACAGTTATATTTATAAATACACGTATAATTACATATGTTACGCTTGTATACATAGGGGTAGTAAAACTGATTTTAGAAATAAAATGAATCTGCGAGGTAGAATGAAATATTTCGGTTTAGACATTCATCTCAGAAACCTTCTGTTGAGTTCAGGAAAACCCATTGAACTCTTTTGTTAAAACTAAATTAAAACTTCAATTCGCTGACTGTATAGATAGTTTATTCATATTTAATTACAGATTTGGTTTCAAAAACATCAGATGCTGTATCTATTGATTGTACCCAAATAAAATGAAAATAAATTTGTCACATGCAATTTGTCTTTTGATCTATTACAATGATATAATCGAAAAATGTTCTTGTCTAAATTCCCCAAAATTCTAAATTAATGTTCCAGTCCAAGAGCACTTTGTAATTCTGGTGAATAACAATTTGAATGAATAATTCCAGCAAAATGAAATACTGAACATAATAATAATATTTATTTTGCATCAGATGTTAAATGCAAGAATGAAAATTTCTCAAGTAAGCAAGATTATATAAAAAACTACGACAAAAAATAGAACCAGTATGAGTGTCAAACGTTCATTTCTAGTAGATTGTTAAGTTGTCAACAAGATAAGGTTTATTACTAAATTATAACAAAGAACATGGGAAACATTAGGTAGACGAGGTTTTTATGGCGGAATTCCAATGTCATATACCCAGAGAAAAGGTAAAGAGGTTTACTTAATAATTATCTGAATAATTAATCCTATGTCATAGGAAAATATTAGCTATGTATTATGTTGTTTACAAAATAAATATTACTGGGCAGGTACAACATGGACATGATTTTCGACAAGGTCATGTACTTAATACAAATGTATATAACATATAATCATTAAGAAAACCAACAAGCAATACATGTTAAATATACGGAACTTTGTTCACTGACCACTTGTCATCGCCACCAGCAGGTACCTCAAGTGGTCGTCATTTTCTCATAAGGACCCCATTTGTAACAAAATAACAGTCTGATACATGTATGGTTTAAGTTTCACTAACAGTCCTCTGAAATAAATGGGAGATAGCACGATCTTGTTCCTGTTAGACAACTAGCGATTGTCTTTTGTCACCCTGATCAGAATCAAGAGAATGAGTATTAAAAAGAGGATCACTGTGATTAATACCTTTTTAATGATCAGTACCTGCAGCAAAGGTGACCTTATCAAAATAATGACCAATAAATATGTCAGTTACAAAAATATTTTCCTGATCAACTTCATTCTTAAGAGCTATTTTTGTCATAGCTCTAGTAACTGCAAAAGCATTGCATGAATCAAAGGTTTCAGTTTTATTAGGATCAAATTTTGGGTCCAAATTAAATTTATCAGCTACAAATGGATTAACCACAACCTTATCTCCGGCTAAGTTATTGCCTAGCCATAAATGAACACCCTCAATGGGCAAAGAAGTTACCGCTCCGACAGTCACGGGTCCTGAACTAAGTCCAATGACACTCCCTGAATAATAACACTTTCATTAGCTAAAGACTTCACAGACAATGGCAAATTACCTAGTAGTGAAAGACTCTTGGAAGTTCATGTGTCCCTTAATATTTTAGTAGGAATAGGATTGGCGGAATCACCAATAAATGATATACAACCTTTCGACATGAATGGTTCATAATTCATCATCACAAAATCAGACTTGGGTTTGTTTGACCCAACAAATGTATTGTTTTTAAAATGTGGCCATGGCCTTGACCTCCCAGAAATAAGATCATTTGTAATACCTCTGTCTTCATTTTGTTGCTTATGTTTTAATGTGCAGCAATCAGACATGGAGAGCCTTAATGTCTAACAAGTATTTTTGATCAGACTTATCAGACGTTTGCTATATTGAGATTTGTAAGTACTCGTAAGAGATCGAAATGGATATTTACCAGTCCTAATTCTTTTAAATTCAGTTGCATTTCTCTGCCTTCCCTGTTTTCGTTTTTCTTTTGCATCTCTCTTCTTTCTGCATTTGTATCTGCATTTGCCTCTCTTCTTTTGATGTTAAAGCTTTCTTAGCTCCTTTTCCATCTTTCTAAATTTCAAATTTATTACTATCATTTCAGAGCCAGGTATAGATTTACTAATGAAACTAAAAGTATTTGTATTAAACATGTTTGTTCTTACTAAATACTGCGCACAATTGTATTTAATTTCTTGTTTGACAAAGATGACTTTACGTCCGAAATTGAATAGTGGCTGGCTCCAGCAACTCATCTTTCCTGAAACACTCCAAATCCTCCAAGGTCGGATTGGGTAAACAAAAAAACTTACCACTCTAGACGACATTGTGAAATCTGGTTGGTTTCACTCTGTGAAATCATAACACCAGGGACAACTAAATTCAGAAAGGAAAGAAGTTAAATTTCAGAAATAAACGTTAACATATCTGAAATTCGTCTCCTGAAGGAGCCCCAAATTACTGTTACGACTATATGTTCATAAACATAAACTAAGTAACAGAATGCAACAAAACAAACAAATTTTGTAACACTGAACAAATAGTTTAATTATGAAGTTATGAAATAAAACATGAAGAGGAAAGTACAGTATTATGAATTAAATCCAAAATAATTTCAAAAAGGGAAAAAGAGATCGTGAAGGAGTTAGAAAATACAGAGAGATAAACAACATTATCAGGAAAAGTTTGAAAAAGGCAAAGGAATCCTGGACAGAAAGACAGTGCTGCAAAATCGAAGATAGTCTGGGTAGAAATGACAGCAAAATGGCATATCAGCTGGTAAAAGATCTCACAACCCATAAACAAGGGAAACTACCACCATCCAAGATATATCAGGAAAATGCCTCACAGAAGATCAACAGATCCTCAAGCAACGGACAGAATACTGCTCCGAATTGTACAATCATAACACCCAAGGAGATCCAGCAGTACTAAATTGCCCTCAGGCAAAAAAAATTGATGACAATTCCATTCTTCGTGAAGAAGTAGAAATTGCAGTTAGGTCTCAAAAGAAATGAAAATCAGCTGACATTGACAACATACCAGCAGAGTTCATTTAAGCAGGAGCAAAAAAGTGAAAATAAGTCAGTGGCGGCCTTGTAATTCTTGCATTCAATATCCAAGTCGTTTAAATGGCGGAATTAGATTTATTCCTTTCCCGATACATAGACAAAATTTCGATTGATAAAGACTTTTCTGTGCTCGCATGTACTATCAGCTGAATATGGAAACAACTGATAGCAATTTTGTTTTCTTAAAAGTATGTAGAAAAACATGTCCCGTCGAACGGTAATTGCGAATATGGCAATGATAAGTGGAGAACGTGCGTGACAGTGGCTGTTTTTTCCGGTCACTGCTTGCTCGGGCCACTTCACTTTCATGATAATATAAAATGTGTTGCACAACGAGTGGCTTGCTTGCTAAAATAGGCAAAAGTCATGGAGGATAGAAGATGCGATCATAAAGGTAAGCAAATCCAAGACCATAGATTATTACACTACTCTTGCTGTTGAGTCCACCTAAATACGAAAGCAAGGGATAATTGTCACATTACCCACGATTGGTGTCCTATCAAAAGTTCGTTATGACTTTTACGTTTATATTCTTGGAGATGATTTAACCCTGGACTTGATTTGCAAGTAACAACCTCCTTGCTTCAAAAATAATTCTTGGCTTTTTTGATAAAATATAAAGCTTGTACCGGGATTTTACAGCAGTCAACATTGCATACCTAGCTTTCACATGTCTTATGTTCACTGAATATATACTTCATGCCATTCATATTTTCACTTTAACATACAAATTATAACATGTTTAAAAAAATCTAGTTTGATATGAAAGATAACACAACACTCAAACCACCAGGATTCTTTAGAAACAGTGTTGCTTGCTTGCAGAAGTGATGCTTACATGGCAATACTATGTTTTCACACACACACACACACACAAAAAAACTGTTTTGGGTTTGTGGCATGGTTATGACATTGGGAAAGTTTACCATACAAGACAAGAATTAAGAATTTGTCTGGACTGGACAGGCAGTAGCCAAGACTTCCACCTACATGAGTCTCTATACCTATGGTAGAAATAGGCAAGTGGTAGCATGACATCACAGGGCGGAAGTCTTCGAAGTTGTAGTCATTGACCAGGGTGGAAGAATTCCAAGATGAACTCAACGGCCACATGTTCGAGACCAGTGCGAATCATACAGTCACATGGCTATCGGTTGTGGTCTATAGCCTGGAGGGGAATGGGATCCACCAGAGTACAACTGCACATGATACGCCAGAGGTGGCGAAATGACAATGGAGTTTTTATACCGGATCAGTCTCAGCCTAGGTTACCAATGACCTCGCCATCTGATGTACACCAGGACTGAAGTAATAGCTATCCTACTGGGGCAACCACCATCAATGTACGGGCAAGATATAGCATCTGCATTGGAATGTGGAACATTAGGACTACTAGAGAAACTAGAGGGGACAACTTATGAAGGACACAGGCATTTACTTCTGTGAGAATGAGTACAAGCATAAGCATGGAGTCAGATTTATGGTACTTAAAGACATTGCCAGTGCAGTAATGTTTTGCCGACAAGTGTCTATCGTCTTGTTAGACACTGTCGGCAACACATTACTGCACTGGCAATGTCTTTATGGTGATATCAAATATGGTGATATTGAATGGAGATGCCCTCAATCGGATGGTGATCGTCTTGATTACCATCTAATTGAGGGCATCTCCCTTCAACATCACCATATTTGATGGCTAGGAAGTGGATGAGTTTTACCACCAGATTCAAGCTTCCGTTAAACAGACATCCAAGAAGAACAGTGTAGTTATTGAAGGAGACTGGAATGCCAGTGTTGCATAAGACGCACAGGCAGACTGGCGGGAAGTCTGTGATCCATACTATAATGAATATACGAACGAGAGAGGACTCAAGCTCCTTGACTTCCCCATCTACACTAACCCAGAGCTAATGAATAGCCATATAATATCTAGAAGAGGCATATGTCATACTCCACGACTGGACTGCGCACAACCTGCAAAGGAATCGCAACCGGCCTAGGGTTATCATTGCCATAACACGTAGCTTCCCAGTAGCTTACATGGGCAGCAATTATGACCTACTGAAGACGACCGATAGGCTAAGATCAGCCTTGAACTTTAGAAGCTTAAAGATCCAAACGTTGCTCAAGCAATAAGCAAAATGTTACACTGTTCACAATTCTTGGTGCTGAGGAAATCAAATGAGACTTCTTGATCACCACCTGCACCACGGCATTAATAAGCATTGTTAGCAAGATGCTTGGCAAGTGTGGTACTCACAACAATTTGCAACAAATATTTGGCAAACAGTAGAATTACCCTCCCTATGGACCCAGTCTCTAATCGTCACTTTTCCTTTTAGAACGGGAATCTGCAGCTGCGCAATAAGTACCAAACGATCACCCTCATAAGTCATCCAAACAAGCTTATGCTTAAAATCGTCCCAAACAGACTGAAACTCCAAGGTGAGCACACCATTCCTGAAGCAGACAGGTTTCAAAGAATAAAGCAGTACTGTATAACAGTTCTTCGAATCTTAGAATCTTTTCTGAAGAAGGAATATCTGCAGCATCGAAAAGACCTCTATTATTTCTTGACAGACTTGGAAGGCAACCTTATGGTCCACATAAATGCAACATAAATGTAAACTTAATAAACACCTTGAACACCTGTACAACAAGGCAACTGTCACAGTTCTCGTCATTGGCAACATCAGATATTGGTTCATAACCACAGTCGGAGACTGACAATGCTGCCATCTCTCACCCACTCTCTTCAACACCTAACTTGAAAGAATCATGTCTGAATCCCTGGTGCCCTGGAACACCATGTGGGTAGAATTAGTGCTGGATGCAGAACAATCTCCAACCTGCGTTTTGCTTATGATACAGATAGCTTAGCAGGAGATGAGCAAGAACTGGAAACCTTAGTGAACCGTTTTAAACAAGAAGCAATAAGGTATGGGATGGAGAACAGCGCTGAAAAGACAAAGCTAATGACATACAAACCGAGTGGCATCCAAAAGGAAATACGAGTGAATGGACAGATGCTCAATAAAGTTATTGACCTCAGTTACCGCCTCTGGTTCAAAACTAATGTTCTGTACAGTGTTGTCCCGACAACAATTGTTCTGGCTAGACTGAAGAATATTCGGAAGGACAGCAACATTACGTTCATGTACAAGATGCAGTTGTGACATAGGAAGATCTACTTACCACCGTAAAGATAGGCAATCTAAGATGGTATATCACGTCTCACGCTCATCTGGCCTGACAAATGCAATCCTGCAGGACACAATGAGAGGGGAGGGAAAACAAAGCAGACGGAAGAAGAGTTTGGAAGATAACATCAAATAGTGGACGTGCGTGGACTTTGCAGAATCCCAAAGAGCGTTGGAGAAGAGGGCACAATGAAGAGATATTTCGCAAGGTCATTAATGGCGTCCCTACAATGAGCCACCTTAAGGTAGAGTTGAAAAAGTGAAATAATGATGCTGTCAAATGTCCAAGAGGAAGAGTATGTCAGCTCTTTGGAATCGGATTAGATGATGCTATCATACAGTTTGAAAGACTGACATATTGAATTAGAGTTCTATGTTGATGCATTATAGAGGTCCTCTTTCAATACTTTTCATTGTGAGATACTAGTTTATTTTAGATCAAGAAGCCGTAGTAGCTCAGTTGGTAGAGCGCCTGACTCGCAATCGAATAATCACAGTTTCAACTCCATGATAGGCTGCTTCGGTGCGTCATTGAGAAAGTTTCTTAGCTAACAATTATTGTTGAATGATATAGATAATAATATGCTAAAGTTGACGTGAAACCCACAAACGTCATACACAGTTTGTTTGGTCAATTATCATATTATGTTATGCAATATAACGTATCGTATCTACATACCTTGGATATTTAAAGGACACAGTGGAAAGATAAATAAACGTCAGTCATCAAACAAACATGTTTACTCTAAACAAAGCAATATACGCTACACAAAAACAGACTTTTTACATCTGCTATAAAATTTTTGAGACACAGCAAACACCATTAATCAATAGTGGGTGAAGAGGATTAAAACTGCAATGGCGATTTAATCAGTGTCTTATCTTAGGCTGTTCTTTTACAACAGCGTAAATTATGCGTTTTGTGAGCCCAACGTTCCACTGATACAGTTCCATTTAAGACGAAGACTGACACAAACCTAAACAAAAACGAAACGTCTTCGCCGATATAGAGAGCAGACTTTTTCAGTCAGTTCACCCCCTCCGCGCTTTGGAAAGATCACAGTGAGACGAAAATACATGATAGCGTTTTATATGCTTATCTTTCGGCGGAGTGTATACAATTATCACTATGTTTATCTGCCTATCTCCCATTTGTTCAAAACTCTTTATTTTTTTTTTTTTGGCACGATAACTTTAGTTTTCGGCTTCTACAGTGACCAAAATTAAGAATGGCGATACATCCACTGTCTTCGCGCCACGTGAGTTTTCCACAATGATCTTCCCTAGCGGTGCGTTCAAAAAGCTATCTGGAGGGTTTCATGCCTCTTCTGGCAAGGATATCTCCACCGCCGTCTGGTAGGCCATTTCTTCGTCGGCTACGATCTCTTGCAACGCCTATCTCAGTTGTGTCAATGATGCTGTATGCACGCGGTCGGGGATATATACTACTTCGTCTGCAGGCTTGGTTCCTTTAAGATAGAAGACAGAAGATAGAACATATGTGCCCAAGCGAAGCATGCTTTTTGGTTGGTCAGGAGCTCAGTCTGTTTCAATCTCCTTCCCATGTCCATTTTTTTCGTCCTGAAGATAGTATGTACTATATCGTAATTTCGGACTTGCGTTTGTCGAGGTGGATGGCTCCCATGGCTTACTTGGCGGACCTCGTCTAGCCGTTTGTCCATATCGTCCATATCGTCCATATCTTCCATGTCGTCTTTCAAATGATATATACAACGCCTTACTTTGATAGGTATCCAAATCCTTAGAGGTCCTCACTGAAGACTTGAAAGTGTTCTCTTGTTTGATCTATACCTCCGGCTTCTTACCGGCTAGAATTCCATTTCTTAAAAGTTATCCGGACTGCTTCTCGCCTTGCCATGGCTCTCGTACTGCCCGGATACCTCTGGAGCACTGTATTTGGCTACAACAACATTTATGTAATTGATTGTCGAGTTGCTTGCCTCCTTTTAATTGTAGATCTTAATTTCCTAATTGTGCGGTCTCAATATTTTCTACACGGACACGTATCTAATCGGCTGTTGAGTCTGTCGTATAGTTTTTAGATGTGGGGACGTTGCGGTACGTGTGTTGGCTCCTCACTAATTGTGGTGCGTGAGCTGGTCGCTATCAGCTCTCTGTAGCCGGATCCACAAAAAGCCAGGGTTACTCTATGGATTCTGGGCGGGCGGTGGTTTTCGGACTAGCTTCTAGTCATGGGAAGCTTTATGTGGTATCCGAGTGTTCTACGAGCTCTAGAAACATCTTGAAGGCCTCAATGATAAAAAGTGCTTCTCCTGACCAATTTTCCCATGATAAATTTAGCCTGCTACGGCGGCCCTGGTGTATTGCTACGCTATGGTGCCTACCGTATTTCTAATTTTGTCTATGATCGTTTCTGGTTAGGAGGGAATGTGTTCTTGTTCCAACGTTACTTTAGTAGAGACGTTTGTCGCTTTGCGTGACCTGAGTTTAGGATGATCTTCACAAAGACCTTTCTGAAGTGTCTTCGGATACTAGACAGCCATCCCAGCAGCAAGTATTTTATTTGTGCATTATACTGAATAATTTATAACCGATATTTTCTTTTGATTAATTTTGCTTTGTTAAAAACACAGACCACATCTTGTTGGTTAATAACATGTTTTTCAACAGGCATTAAATGCTTCAGAGAAGAAATAATTGGTTTTCACATGTGTACATAGGACATACTGCCCTGTATACACGTATGTAATCTTCTATTTAGGTCTAATGTACTCTCGAATATTTTGTGATCAATTAACAGTCTTTTAGCTTTGTTGTATATAATTAAGAAACTGTATAAAGCTGCAAAATATAAGGCCACGTGTAATGGATTATGATGTCAATGATTGTGCACATGTGTGTGAGGTTGTATGCAGGTGAAAATCTGGAATATTGGCGAAAGTAGACACCAACATACCGGTGACACACTTCGATACAATGACGTCCCCTTTTGTGTTAGCGTCAAAAACAAATTGCCCAGACCTCAAGTAGTTATAAAACAAAACTTGTGCTGAGCGTTACAGATCATGTCCTCGTTTGCTCAGTATTTCTTTTTATTGTACCATACATAACAATATACACATTTCATATGCATCAGTCCAAAAACGGAGTAAATAAGGAATAACATGATTCAGATTAGGTATGCAAGCACAGACAAATATGTGTCAGATATTTCCTTTTTAAAGAATAAAGAAGATCGATTATGTTTTTAAAGAAAGTATTGATACATTGAAATTAAAGCTTATAATTTAAGTACATATTTCATTAAGAAAACTAAGATTGGATCTTTAACGTGTGGACGACTTGAAATATTAATTTGGATATTTATAAGAAGAAATTTCTAAACAATATTGTTTTATTTTCTTCTCATTGTTTTCTACTTGAACGTCGGAAACAAATTTCAATATAAACAGCCATGCACTTCCCTGCATGTGCCCAGTCATGAAAAAGGCTCAACAATATTGTAACCATATGTAATTCTTATACATTTGCATTACAGTCAAAACAGCTGCTCGTGTATTCAATGTGTCTACCTTAATGTTGCAAACATGTGTCAATTTTATCGTCCGATGTTATAAACATTTTCGAGTCATGGTAATATTAATAGACAAATTAAAAGTTCCTTACTTAAACTTGCTGAAATATTCCGCAGACCATAATTTTTGAAACTCTGAAACTGAGATCGATTTTGGGTAAGTTCGATAGTTAAAATTGTTTATGTTGTGGAATGTATCTTCTCTGTGTCCCCATTGCCGTGGCTGGGAACTATAACTATTAAATTTCTGGTTCGTTGTACAAGCCGTCCGGCTTTATTAAAGTAAACAGGTTTGCAAAGATTTAAATTTTGAAATAAACATGAGGTAAAGTTTTCACCTAAGGCGGGGGCATTTTCAACAATGCTTTAACGTTTTGTCATCAATCTCTAAGTCTTTTATACTTTGCAATTTTAAACTGTGAATTCAAGATTGTAGCCGCAAAGTCCTTAGTACATCTCTCTCTCTCTCTCTCTCTCTCTCTCTCTCTCTCTCTCTCTCTCTCTCTCTCTCTCTCTCCGGTGTCACTGTGCACGCACGCATCATCTAAGAAGCCATTGCATTGTCAGGTATTCTGTCAAACATATTGTATCTAATCTCAACTTACTCTAATTTCTCGGCGGCAGATGCCGGGAGATACCTTGAAGTGCCTATAAACTGCTTGTCGCTACCTATGTTAATATCCCATTATCCCCAACGGCAAAGCCGTAATGTTCAGCACATATGACTGCATTTCTAGAAATTGCAAACTTTATGAGTAATGTAAAATGTATTGCAATTAATCATTCAAGATATTCTATAAGTGGGCTATAATTGATACTTTTAAATTGTAAAAGTAGTTACAAACTATGAAATTTTAGATGTGCGATATGGAATAACAGATTGAATATCTGTGTCGTATTCAGTATCAGCTATGCAAATTAAAATGGGTATGTAATACAAACATGTATTATATAGTTTCATATTAACACAGAGATGAAACTAAAGTTATGTTTCTTAATAGATAGACCTCAGATGGGGGAAAATGCAAACTGAATAACTGGTTTTGCAAATATAGTAAAAACACTTTGTTCTAGCAAATTGACATGATTTATGCACATATTCTTAAGAAAAAACCTCTGATTATATTGTTTATCTTTTATTTACAGGAGCTATTTGTGCTTTGAAAATAAATACCGAAGTTATTCTAATAGGGGATGTTTATTGGAGTACTATTAGCATTAGTACAATCGTCCGCAAAAACAACCTAAAAATAGACTAGGACCACAGCAACAAGTCTGAAATATAGCAGTTAATCACGCGTGTGACAGCTTTCTTCACTGGACTAATAACGTACTGTTTGAATTTTTTTGACATACCGTAATGAATATATATTGATCTACATGCCTCGATAGGTTAGGAATTTATGTTGCTCTGTAAGGGGAGTGGTGGTATTAGAAACGAGAAATACTATTAGAATAATAACGGTACATCTCAAAATAAGAACGATTAAAAGATGATTGTAGTGAAAATGTTCTATATCAATACTGCTGTTGTTTATTGCCAAGAAATTGATGATGTAATTAAAATTTTCGATGTGATTGTAACAACCGTGACTTTGCATTATTCCATGCAGTTTTACAGCTTTGAAGTTTAATACTAACAACACCACCAACGCTATTAGTAATTATTATCATCATCATCATCACCCTTTCGTTCTCTTTATCAATTATTTCTTTCTTTCCTTCTCTTCCTGTTTGCTTATTTTTCGCAGGAAATCTAGAGTCTTTATAGGATATGTTTTCGATCAGAAGTTAATATTTGTTTTCTATCTTTCTCCTAAGAATTAAAAATACCATGAAAAAACATCAAAGTTAATTTTCTCAACGCAGGAACAGCCACGAATACATATATTAATATATGTGTATTTGCTTGCATGATAACAACTTTTATTATAATAAGTTAATCGAAGAAATCTTTTCTCTTATAACAAATGTTATATATGGTTGGTCTATCATACTGCTATTCGTGAGGTAAAATAATGCCAATGCGAACTAGTCTAATTTAAACAAAATTTAATTTCAATAATTTGTTCTTTTCACTGTATTGCATAAATAAATGCAAACAAATAGAACAGAAAGATTGCCTGTAGGGAGTTGAGTCAACCACTTGTTACATTTACCTTTCAGAAAATTTACAAAAGATATGAGTCCACGGAGTACATTTTCCAACACGGGTAATACATTACTTGTGTTGACTTAAAAGGAGGTCGTGGTTTGTTCAGAAAACTGTTTGCATTTAAGCGATAAAATTGGTTCGCACTGGCTCAAAAGCTCACCAAATATTGAATTACTGTTCAGCCTATTTACAAAAAGGAACAGTAAAGATGCATTGATAATATGAAGACGCACTATTGATTGACAAAATAATAAGAAATATAGTTTAGTGAAGAAGTGTCCAATTTGCAACTCATTTCGTCTATTCACATTGGCTTCATAATCTATGATTAACGATAACTACACCCTTCACTCAGGGTTCCATTCATACAAGTAATTGAGAAGATTTTATACCGATTTAAGGCCTGGGTACGAGTGTATTTATTTGTCATGGCTAGAATACTAACCTGCGCCAGATCACTTGTTAAAGCGTCGTGCGCGTTAAATAAAATTACCGTTTTGGATACCAACCAAGACTAGCCAAACTGTCTTGAGAAACGTACTAAATCCAATATCTGACACATCATATAGCTAAAAGAAGTGTTAAAGTACCGTTGAAAATAGCTACAGGAAAACCAAATAATATATTCGAATATAATATAACATGCTTTATTTTATTAGAATGTTTGAAAATGAATATATATTTGCTGATTTATGTAAAACATCTTTAAGATCGTTTTGATCTTGCTTCGTACTGTTAGATGTAGCTGTTTCATTACCATGTTAATAATGCAACCATAAAATTGTCTGGACATGCGCATTAACTAACAACTTCATGTACGACACTGAAGATCATTTCCACAGTTCCTGATGGTGTGAAAATTTACATGCAGTAAACTAAACGTAGCCCTTTGCACAAATAGATGCCCTTGCCTCTGAAAATAAAACTGTTTAATCAGCAAAGATTCCTATACATTCTTTTAATTTTAATCCATATAACGTTGTGGACTTTCAGAGACAAAACTATTGTGATAATTTTCTAATTCGTTTCTTGGAGAAGAATGTACATATTTAGAAATACACCAAGTACTTTACTATTTATTCAAAATAATCCTAGTACCAAAATCTTAATAAAATAGTTCGTATATATACACACAGAAGACTGAATACGTAAGTAGCATTCTCTATTTCTCGTTCTCACTCTGTCTTTCGCTCTACCTTTCAGATTGATATATATATATATATATATATATATATATATATATATATATATATATATATATATATATATATTAAACAATAACTTACTTATATAGCATCCGTTACCAAATCTAATATCAGTTACACAGTTATGAAAAGGAAATAAAAGAGCACTAATGACAGAGCAAAACAGAATATAATTTGAACCCCTGCCGAGTCGTACCAAAGACTTATCAAAATGGTACTAACAGATGCCTCGCTAGGCGCTCGGCATTAATAGGGTGCTGTTAGGACTGGTCGACCTGGTGTCAGGATATTATGACAGGGTGGGACATGATGTTACATGTCTGCGGTTTGATGTCCCAGTACTAGACATCACTATAAACTGCCTCGCTGCATTCAACGTAGCGATATGACTGAAACATTGTTAAAGCTACGTTACAAATCCAGATCACATTGACAACTTCATTGCAAGATTATGTCTAACGCTATACATATTATATTAAGTAGGGATGTAACGTATTGGTTATGGTTACATCGCCGATGGAGATCTGACGGTATAACAAGATATATTTGATGAAAAGTTTGAACATACCTTGACAAAATGCAATGAAACGGCGATACATCTAACTGTTTTCAAATTACATCGGAACAAAATCGATTAAATATCATTTCTATAAATTTAGTTGTTCTTATCTGCAGGTTATGATTTTTATTATTTTGCGAACCATTAAATTTGTATGTATTAACATTTCTTGAGATTCTTATAAGCTATATATTATATTCTTATTTCAGCAACATATCAAAATACTGACTTTGGAAAGGATAAGGCAGTTCACGATGTGTATCTGCGAGGGAGATAATTCACATTATTGTTGTATATTTGGCTAAGTTTTCATACTTGTTTGCTTCATTAGCAAACATCGGTTGTGCGGAACGTTGTGAACATTGTTCTATAACTTTTTACAAACATGTTAACAACCGTTCAAAATTAAAATATTTTCAAATATCCGAAAGCTCAACTTTCAGAGGAATCATAAACACCAAAATGCTAAGGTTGGATATCTGTATATGTCATTCTATCAACGGACAGTAATGACTGAGATACCCGTTTTCAATAAAGGAAAGCAATTTAAAATCTATCAGCAATAGGAACATAGTGTAATATAATTTAATAGACAATTTTTGAAACAATCCTCTCTTTTTCCAGCAATATACCTACCCCATTACGGGCATGGCGTTGACGTGCTTTTAAACCCACTACAACTACAACATTACCAAAGAAGAACGGCTAATGAATTCCAAATTGATTAAACTTATTTCCTGCTCAGAAAAAAGAGCAATGAACTGTTTTAGTAATCACATTTTAAAATGATAAAGCCCTTTGTGTGACTGATAATATTAAACAACTAATAATAGTGAGCATGTATATGTTATTATACATTTTGCAGCAATTATACACTCTAGTGATTTCAATAATAATAATAATAATAATAATAATAATAAATGTGCTAGTCTTGTCATTCACAAAGTGTTCATGACAGTGTCTCCTCACACTTGGAGCGTGGTTTCGTTAACCTGGATCGCAGGTTTCATGCTGTTTTACTCTGTAATACTTCAACAACTGGACTGCAGTCATTGTAGACGCTCTAACAATACAGCAAAAGTCGCCTCTAGAAGCTGTAGCAATATAAGTGCGCAAGACCCCTCAGTTTCAATACCGGTCAAGGGTAATGTGTATGATACAAAGTCGGAGATATGTAATACTTCAATAAGTGGACTGCAGTCGTGATAGACGTTCGAACAATGCAGCAAAATGTCGCTTCCAGAGACTCTAGCAATATGAGTGTGTAAGACAACTGTGACAATCTAGATCTAGGGTACTGTGTATGTTAAATTCAAGTGTAATGTGTATGAATAAATATAGGATATATGGATCGATTGAGCAATTCAAGTTTGTATTGCAGTCATGATAGACGTGCTAACAAAACCACAAACAGTCACTTCCAACGGATATTGCGACAATATAGATATGTAAGACCTCTCCATGTCAATACAGGTCAATGGTACTGTATATTTTTTCACTAGGTATAATTTTTTTTTTCTTATTCTTCCAAATTTGTAAATCAAAGCTTTATTACAATCGCACCATGTGCATTAATAAACGACTTTTCTGTATAAGCCATACAAAGCGTAGACACAACTAAGTAGCGCGTGCGTATTTACTCTTAATCTTGTTTGTACATTCATAACTATGATTCAGAAAACGGAAAAATATGGACAGGTAAATTTCCATGCGAATCGAGCTAGAGTGCAACGTACTGATGTTGCAATCAGCCATAATACAGTTTGAAAAAGGTATCAAATTCATAATATTTTGCACATTAAAATAAAATACCAATTTTTGGCAAGGTAAGCAACGTAACAATAATGAACACTAACGTTGGTTCTAACTTCCTGCGAAAATAAACGTCCAATAAACCTGAGATTCTTCGACTGTGCAATTGATACTATCTCTATCCTGCGTCTTTCTGTTTCCTTACAAATCTCCACCGCTTGCTTGAAGTCATTAATTTACGGATTAACATCATATTTCTGGCTTTGATATACCATTTTCAGAAAGGGAAAGATAACTCACATCCTAAACTATTCATGGGAAATTTCAGCACGACAAATGCATGGTCCAACTTGGAAATGAATAGCGCACAAAACAGCTAACATACAAACTTCTTTCCATTAATTGTTGACCTTTGGGGTTTGTAGTGTTGATGCCGTTAGACGAATTCCTCGATACTCATGTCAACAATATGAAATTACAAGGACCATAACATTCTTTTACGCTCGTACTTAGCGTAAAGCACAGAATACACATCCATAGAAAATATAGACGGCGATCTAAACGATGGTGGGTGAGGTGTGGGAGCATACGATCAGGAATGGAAATGGCAATTCACATATGCTATGTATTTTCAGGGCTGAATAAAACGTGGTGAAGTATGCTGCTGTCTCGTATGTTAAGCACGATTTCACACACGAACATTTAACATAAAATATTCTTGACAGTTTGAAAATACACTTTTTATGCATGCGGAAATCCACTCGTAATACCGTTAAGGAAGTACATGAGAGAGACAGAGAGAGAGAGAGAGAGAGAGAGAGAGAGAGAGAGTAGACTACTACAAAACCTTCCCATTAGATTTCCGTGTCAATAACACGATATTTATACTTTATATTCTTTACGCTACATTGTTTTTTTATATTAGACCCACTCATTACTGAACGATGAAAGATCTAGCGTAATATGCTTTTAGGGCTTATTACAAAGAACGTTATCTTTGCATCTGACGTCTCTTTTGTGGTACATAAATTATGCTCCCCACGCTTCGCCTCTTGTATGCACCAAATCTATAATATTTTGCACCATGTCAAAAGTTATTGACAAGGAAGTCGAGCTATAGAGCTTCCCTTTTCTTTCTTGGATCTATATTGTTATCTCTTTTGCAATTAATGTACCTATCGAACTCTGCTAACTCATAATCAATAAGTATGTTTTCCCAAAGGTGACATTTTTCTGCTTTGGTGAGAATAGTGTGTGTGTGTGTGTGTGTGTGTGTGTGTGTGTGTGTGTACGAGAGAGAGAGAGAGAGAGAGAGAGAGAGAGAGAGAGAGAGAGATTTGTAACTTAGCTTTAGCAATGTCTCAGTCATATCGCTACGCTAAGTAATTCATCATTTGTTACTAATACTGTTTTCTATTAACATAATAAAGGTCGACACATTTACTTTATGTAAGAGTGAGAACGAAAGTATTGTACATCTCTACTTTGATTGCTATATTACTTTTTAAAAAATTCTACCGTTTTGTTAATCATTTTTTGACCTTGTTTCCCAAATATTATGCATTTGTCAAAATAAAAAATATTTTTTAGGAAGGAAGCAAGTGCACATTTGATGCAATCTTTTGCTTATTTTGGCTAAATATTATATTTACATTTGCAGATTAAACATGCAAAATCCTTCCATTTATGTCTTTAAACAAATAGTTGAAATGAATAAGAACATTGAAATATACATTGATAAATTAATAAAAGTATGACCAATATTCTTAAAAAGGATCTCAGTTATGGTTTTGTATCTTGACAAAACCTTCATCAGGTTTCCATGATACTACATTCATAATATTTTGCTCGTTTTGTTTGTTTTGGTTATACACACTATTCGATAAATCTACAGTTATTAAAGGCCGAGCACGGTCACGGCTAATAAATTTATTGTCGAGTTTACAGTTCTCTAGATCATGCACCTAAGGAACGTTTTTGTGTACAAGTTTGGTTGGGATCAAAGAGGTATAATTTAATGACACGTCATTATTAAGTGATGCCATGGAGGTGGGATAAAAATATTGGACGTAAATATGTTTACAAATGATCTTAAATTCTACTGGATTAGAAGAAAATGTAATTCCAAGTTAAAATGTAAAAAGCACCCCAATATTTTAGCCATCTCTGCTTCAGATGTAGACATATTCTTTGTTGTTCTGTTACATAAAGTCATATTGGTCAAACAAAAGTTTGGATAGATATAATTTCAGAAATACAAGTTCATAGCACAAAATAAAATGTAATCGTTTCACATGCAAATATGCATTAATTTCAAAATTAGATTTGGAGATTCTAGTTTTGTACAAGATGAAACCGGGTTGGAATTGGGTTTTACGAAGACGCTGAAAGAATTTTCGAAAACAAGATGTTTATTTATAATGTAATTGACCGACGAATGAAAATGACACATACTCATGCTCATCAAGTCCAACACTGGATTTAACATAATGATGCGCATCAAAATTAAACAACTGATATAAGGAAAAGATATCGTTCCAAAATTGAAATAATTAGAACGTATAACATCAACGAGTAATCAAACAAGAATCAATGTATGGAACTGTTAAACAAATATGTTTGATACATGGAGCTATAACGTGGACGATCAATACATAGAATTTATATGTAAATGTAAACAAGGTATGATTCTATCACTAGGAGTGATCAGAGTAGAGGATTTATATACAAACATGAGTAATGTATAATACTATCGCCAAGGGTGATCAATGTATAGACTAATATATGTTTCACCCACAAGTAGGATGTATAATTTATTGAAATTTACTTATGGCGATATTATATTATTTATTTCACTCAGTGATTGTTATGCATATCTATATTTGGTTTTATCTCCTGGTACATAACTTTTGTAATTTGTATTCATGGTTGTTTAATTGTACAGAATATCTTTAGTCAGATTTTGCTAACGTGACCTGAGTCTGTTAAGAGCAAACATTACATAGGATCTATAAATAAATGTTGACATGTGTTGATAATCATTAATAAGAATCTTAATAATATGATTTAATCGCGCCTTTGGATTAATTTCTCATTGACGTATGGAGTTTCGACGCTTCTAGAAGAATTCAATGGCTTCCTATTGGTTGGACTAGATCATATGAATAGGCCAGTTCTGCGCAAAATGAGTAGTGTGATCTGTCACATGGGGTACACTGTGAAATAAGAGTCGTAATATTAGGTGTATAAGGAAGATACCTGAACTTCAGATTCATTCCAATTTTTAGAGCCCTCCTCAATTCTCATGTTCTTGTTGTAACTTTACAGTCGTGTTTTATGTTGTACTTAGATATTATTTGAGGGGAAAAACATTTGCTTGAACTGTTTAGCGGAAATAGAAAGTGCTCATTATTTTGACTATGATATTCTGGAACTGTTGTGAATTATTCTAAGGAATTCTGCTTCCTTCCTAAAAACATTTCATATTTTGACAAATGTACAACATTTGGGAAACAAGGTAAAAGAACGATTAATAAAACGGTAGAATTTTTTTAAAAAGTAACACAGCAATCAAAGATGTACAATACTTTCGTTCTCACTCTTACATAAAATAAAGGTGTCGTCCTCTAGTATGTTAATGCAAAACAGTATTAGTAAGAAATGACGAATTGCTTAGCGTAGCGATATGACTGAAACATTGTTAAAGCTACGTTACAAATCCAAATATCTCTCTCTCTCTCTCTCTCTCTCTCTCACACACACACACACACACACACACTCTTCTCACCAAAGCAGAAAAATGTCACCTTTGGGAAAACCCACCTATTGATTACGAGTTAGGGTTCAATAGGTACATAAATTGCACAAGAGATAAAAATATATGATCCAAGAAAGAAAAGGAAAGCTCTATATTTCGACTTCCTTGTCAGTAACTTTTGATATGGTCCTATAGATAGAGGCTAAGCGTGGCGAGGACAATTTACGTAATACAAAAGAGAGGTCAGATGTAAAGATAAGTAGAGACAATGTTCTTTGTTATAATCCCTAAAAGCATGTTACACCAAATACTGAATTACTTTTCAGCCTATTTACAAAAAGGAACAGTAAAGATGCATTGATAATATGAAGACGCACTATTGATTGACAAAATAATAAGAAATAGTTTAGTGAAGAAGTGTCCATTGAGCAACTCAGTTCATCTATTCACATTATTGTCTTCATAATCTATGATTAACGATAACTACACCCTTCACTCAGGGTTCCATTCATACAAGTAATTGAGAAAATTTTATACCGATTTAAGGCCTGGGTACGAGTGTATTTATTTGTCATGGCTAGAATACTAACCTGCGCCAGATCACTTGTTAAAGCGTCGTGCGCGTTAAATAAAATTACCGTTTTGGATACCAACCAAGGCTAACCAAACTGTGTCCTGGGAAACGTACTAAATCCAATATCTGACACATCATATAGCTAAAAGAAGTGTTAAAGTACCGTTGAAAATAGCTACAGGAAAACCAAATAATATATTCGAATATAATATAACATGCTTTATTTTATTAGAATGTTCGAAATTGAATATATCTGCTGATTTATGTAAAACATCTTTAAGATCGTTTTGATCTTCCTTCGTACTGTTAGATGTAGCTGTTTCATTACCATGTTAATAATGCAACCATAAAATTGTCTGGACATGCGCATTAACTAACAACTTCATGTACGACACTGAAGATCATTTCCACAGTTCCTGATGGTGTGAAAATTTACATGCAGTAAACTAAACGTAGCCCTTTGCACAAATAGATGCCCTTGCTTCTGAAAATAAAACTGTTTATTCAGCAAAGATTCCTATACATTCTTTTAATTTTAATCCATATAACGTTGTGGACTTTCAGAGACAAAACTATTGTGATAATTTTCTAATTCGTTTCTTGGAGAAGAATGTACATATTTAGAAATAAACCAAGTACTTTACTATTTATTCAAAATAATCCTAGTACCAAAATCTTAATAAAATAGTTCGTATATATACACACAGAAGACTGAATACGTAAGTAGCATTCTCTATTTCTCGTTCTCACTCTGTCCTTCGCTCTACCTTTCTGACTGATATATATTAAACAATAACTTACTTATATAGCATCCGTTACATATTCTAATATCAGTTACACAGTTATAAAAAAGAAATAAAAGAGCGCTTATGACAGAACAAAACAGAACATAATTTAACTTCATTGCAGAGCGCTCTGGTGGCCTAGTGGTTAGAGCATGCGGGAGTTCGCGGATTTGAACCCTTGCCGAGTCGTACCAAAGACTTGTCAAAATGGTACTAACGGATGCCTCGCTAGGAGCTCAGCATTAATAGGGTGGTGTTAAGACTGGTCGACCTGGTGTCAGGATAATGTGATAGGGTGGGACATGATGTTACATGTCTGCGGTTTGATGCCCCAGTACTAGACATCACTATAGACTGCCACACTTCAGATAACGTAGCGATATGACTGAAACAGTTTTAAAGCTACGTTACAAATCCAGATCACATTGACAACTTCACTGCAAGATTATGTCTAACACTATACATATTACATTAAGTAGGGATGTAACTTATCGGTATTGGTTACATCGCCGATGGAAATCCGACGGGTAAAACAAGATATTTTTCATGAAAATTTTGACAATGCCTTAACAAAATGTTATGAAACGGCGATACATCTAATTGTTCTCAAGTTAAATCGGAACAAAATCATTTAAATATCATTTATGTAAATTTAGTTGTTCTTATCTGCAGGTAATGATTTTTATTATTTTGCGAACCATTAAATTTGTATGTATTAACATTTCTTGAGATACTTATAAGCTATATATTATATTCTTATTTCAGCAACATATCAAAATACTGACCTTGGAAAGGATAAAGCAGTTCACGCTGTGTATCTGCGAGGGAGATAATCCACATCATTTTTATATATTTGGCTAAGTTTTCATACGTTTTTGCTTCAATAGCAAACATCGGTTGTACGGAACGTAGTAAACATTGTTCTCTAACTTTTTACAAACATGTTAACAACCGTTCAAAATTAAAATATTTTCAAATATCCGAAAGCTCAACTTTCAGAGGAATCATAAACACCAAAATGCTAAGATTGGATATATGTATATGTCATTCTATCACCGGAGAGTAATGACTGAGATACCCGTTTTCAATAAAGGCAATTTATAATCTATCAGCCAATAGGAACATAGTGTAATATAATTTAATACAGAAATTTTGTAACGATCGTCTTTTTTCCAGCAATATACCTACCCCATTACGGGCATGGTGTTGACGTGCTTTTAAACCCACTACAACTACAACAATACCAAAGAAGATCGGCTAATGAATTCCAAATTGATTAAACTTATTTCCTGCACAGAAAAAGAGCAATGAACTGTTTTAGTTATCACATTTCAAAATGATAAGGCCCTTTGTGTGACTGATAATATTAAACAAACAAATAATAATAGAGATTATGTATATGTTATTATTCATTTTGCAGAAATTATACACTCTTGTGATTTCAGAAATAATAATAATAATAATAATAATAATAATAATAATAAATGTGCTAGTCTTGCCACTCACAAAGTGTTCATGAGAGTGTCTCCTCACACTTGGAGCGTGGTTTCGTTAACCTGGATCGTATGTTTCATGCTGTTTTACCTTGTAATACTTCAACAACTGGACTGCAGTCATTGTAGACGTTCTAACAATACAGGAAAAGTCACTTCTAGAAGCTGTAGCAATATAAGTGCGCATGACCCCTCAATTTCAATACAGGTCAAGGGTAATGTGTATGATAAAAAGTCGGAGATATGTAATACTTCAATAAGTGGACTGCACTCGTGATAGAAATTTGAACAATGCAGCAAAATGTCGCTTCCAGAGACTCTAGAAATATGAGTGTGTAAGACAGCTGTGACAATCTAGATCTAGGGTACTGTGTATGTTAAATTCAAGTGTAATGTGTATGAATAAATATAGGATATATGGACCGATTGAGCAATTCAAGTTTGTATTGAATTCATGATAGACGTGCTAACAAAACCACAAACAGTCACTTCCAACGGATATTGCGACAATATAGATATGTAAGACCTCTCCATGTCAATACAGGTCAATGGTACTGTATATTTTTTCACTAGGTATAATTTTTTTTTTTTCTTATTCTTCCAAATTTGTAAATCAAAGCTTTATTACAATCGCACCATGTGCATTAATAAACGACTTTTCTGTATAAGCCATACAAAGCGTAGACACAACTAAGTAGCGCGTGCGTATTTACTCTTAATCTTGTTTGTACATTCATAACTATGATTCACTTTCTGGCGGCGGTAAAAAGTCGTAAAAAAATACACAGTGTCTTAGGGGTCGTCCACATATAACGTCAGGCAATTTTTGCCATATTCTTGGACCCCCCTACCCCCGTCGTCACACTTCGTCACAAAGACCCAGATCCCCCTCTATTTGACATCACAAATCTCGTACCTCCCTCCCTTTTCTCCGCAATTTTTTTGTAATACCGAAATGTAAATGTAATGTAAATCAGTTAACATAACAGACAAAACAACAATCTTTTATGTTAAATAGTGTTTAATTAATCAGGCTTTTACAAGGACGGCTTGGCTAGTTAAAATTTTATAAAATTATTTTTAAAAACTTAATTAATTTAAAAAAAAAATCACACACACACACAAATTGAAATGTAAGTTAAACATATCAATCACTTCAGTTCTTACTAACATTAAAGTTTCAACAAATCCACAAACATTCTAGGGGTTTAAAATCTGAAGTATTTGTAAATGAATTACTTCTCTTCATAGTTATCATTATCCCAAGACAAAGTAAGATGCTCATTCATTGAACGAACAAGAAATCCATTTGTTTCTATATTAACATCTTCTATTGGAAGGGATATTCCCTCCAAATCAAGCTCCCCTACGTTAATCCAATCCACACTTTCTCCATTCTCTGCATTTGCTAGTACGACCATCATTTCGCATTGCCTTCTACCAGCGACTCTCATTGGTCTGATGCGCTTCGATGGAACTGCTATTTGTTTGTGAAGGACTGAGTGACTGCTCAGCATGACCAGAGAGCTGAAGTACACGTGGCATATCTTGCAATATCTTGCATATCTTTCTCTCACTGAACACAGATTAGAGTGAAGGACAATAAAGATCGTAGGGAATTGTCCGAAATGTGTTTGCTGACCGAGGTAGAATGTCTTCTGGTTTGAGACTTTGAGTTGCAAATAAGGATGGACATTTGTGGAAGGCTCCATCTGTTGCTCGTTATGGTACTTTATGTCCTTCACATGTTTGAACAAGGGGTAAAGGAGCAGGACGAAATCTGTTTTTTATAACGCTGAAGTATGAGCTTCGTGCTTTCGAATAGCACATGTTGTCGTCACACTTCACATTATGAAGCAAGTTTTGGCTTGAGCGGACATGGGTGTCACACCAGTTTTGATCTCTACACAATCCTGTTCCATCAGCTCTGAATTTAATGGATCCTTATACGCAGCAGTGGTTTAGTAATTGTCCACAGTCAACTGTGACCATATTTCGGCCAACGTTTTTCCGGCTGAGTCAAAGTTTTTCTTCTCTAGCTCAGTGTTACTTGTCTTACCTCTTTCGTCTAAATGATGTAATATTATTCCACTCAATTCCGTGCTGAGTGGATTCATCTTTTTCTCAACTCTATTTGAAGCACTTCGTTCCGGCGCAACGGAGATAGAGTCAAGATCATGTTTCAAGAAATGGTGGATGGCAACCTTAATGACCTTTGTTACGACCCTGTAGTTAAATTACATATGTGTTAAAATTTAAATTCTTCTAATTCTTTGTTTCATTTTTATTTTATTTTTATATCACTAAAAGTTATTATTATTATGGTGATGATGATGTTAGCAAGGTCTAATAGTATGTTAGAAACATCGTATTTATTTAAAATGTAAATGTGACTCGTGTAAGCACGATGTTTGCATGACGGTTTTTCGTATCAAGTAAACAGTGAGAAAGAGCTATGTAAATGATTGGCTGTGACCACGTTATTTCAAAATAATACTTCTTTACGCATTGTAGTGATTTCGAAATCACACGTGTCTTTCATGCTTGTGTACATGTAATGACGCATTAGTTTGTTTTAAATGCTCAGTTACCTGTAAGAAATTTTTGGTCAGAGTCGTAATCGTAGTCAGTCGTGGTTCAGAGTCACATCATAACATCTTACAGAGTTTATAATACCTTAAGAAAGATATTTCTGTGCTGGAAAGAGTTGCTCATTCGTACGAAGAACAACATGTGTGTTGTTAGTGGTGGTAGCTGTATTTCATCTGCTTTCTAAATAATTATTTTCCCTGGAGAACAACACTACTGGCTTTGGACAAAGACATTTGATGAAATTACTTCTAAACCGGAACAGAACAATACAAATTGTGCTTTAAAAAAATTGTGCTTTACAGTAAAAATTCTGGACATTTTGTGTTAGCCTTCGTCTGACGTCATCATCCGCCATCTTGGATCGGAACTGAGATTCAGACTGTATCAATTTAGAACTGTCTATTCAAAGGACTTATGTTTTTGTTTACAAATTTAGAACATATTTTTGGATCTTCTTCGTAAATCGTAAGTCTTGTTTCACATATTTACCTTCTCTCCATGTTTTCTAGGGAAATAAATTGTTTTCGTTAAAATTTACAAAGCTTGTTGTCTTCACTCTTTCTTTGTGTTACTTTGAACGAGCCGGTACGTAACATAAAGACATTGGGTTGCTCGTCCGGGATGGATCTATGAAATTAGCTGATTTATGAAATTGGCTAAAAATTGAAATTTAAATTCCCCTAGTTCAAGTCCCATTTTATTTGAAATTTTAGTGAAAACAACAGGCTTTCTTTAAATGTTAAAAATGGAGAGAATTCTTCTTCAATTTGAAACAGTTGTTAAGAATGCGAAATGTCCAAGGGAGAATTGGACTCAATTATTGCAGAGTGTACTTTGTGGCAAAGCCAAAGATATCTATATGTCCCTGTTAGTACAGCAAAGATCTGACTATGATATGGTTAAGGAATGCCTTTGAAGGGTTATGTATTAGTCCCTTAGACTTGTCGGCAAAGGTTCAGAAACTATAAAAAAGAAACTAGACACACTTATGTTGAATTTGCTAGAGAAAAAGAACAGTTGTTCAAGAGATGGTGCTTGTCTGAGAAGATTGAACATGATTATGAAAGACTCGAACAACTGATATTACTCGAAGAGTTCAAGAACTGTGTCCATAGTGACATTAAGAATCATCTTGAAGAGCATAAGTTTGAAACCTTGGAAAAAGCTGCTATTGCTGCTGATGAGTATTCCTTAACTCATAAAGTTCCTGCTGTAAGCAAACCTTTCACTCCGCAGTCTACTGATATTAAGGTGTTTCAATCAGAAACGACTCTCAGTGAAACTCAATCTCGCACAGATTCTAAAAATCAAGCCTCTGAGAGACTTGATTCAAAATCCTTGTCTCTACCTACGTGTACCTATTGCCAAGAAAAAGGACACGTCATTTCTGATTGCCTCAAATTGAAATATAAGCATCCGAATCAAGATAGACCTATCCCAAATGCTCTTATTTCTAAGAGGTCAAGGTCACGGTCATGTATTGAAAACAATACATTTGTAGGGTTTGAAAAACCTCAGTCTGATTGTATTATGGAGAATTTTGAACCATTCATGTCGAAGGGTTCTATATCACTCTTGGGTGATTTGGCCAATCCTGTCCCTATTAAAATTTTGAGGGATACAGGAGCTTCTCAGAGTCTTTTAGTTTCAGGTATTTTGCCTTCTTCTGAGAAGACCTGTTCTAATGAGTGTTCTCATTCAGGGAGTAGAGTGCGGCTTTGTTAATGTTTCTCTCCATTCTGTTAATTTGTCATCAGACTTAGTTTCAGGACCTGTGACAATTGGTGTAGTGTCTACTTTACCCGTTGAGGGCATTCATTTGTTGCTAGGCAATGACTTAGCTGGAGACAACGTTGTGGTTAATCCATTTGTAACTGACAAGCCTTCTTTGGATCAGAAAGTTGATCCTATTGAAAAAGAAATCCCTGATTTATTCCCAGCTTGTGCAGTTACCAGAGCTATGGCAAAGAAAGCTCTTGAGAATGATTTTGATAAGGAGTGTATTCCTTTAGCTGACACATGTATTGGTCAGGCTTTTGATGAGGTCACATTCACTTCTAATTTGGATCAGTCAAAAGGTGTTGATCATAGTGATCCTCTTTTGAATACTCATTCTCTTTAATCTGATCAGGGTGATAAACGACAATCACTTGTCGTCGAACAGGAGAAGGATCCTGAGATCTCCTGTTTGTTTCAGCGGGCCGTTAGTGAAACTGAAGCAACTGAAGTACCTGTCTGTTACTTCATTAAAAGTGGAGTCCTTATGAGAAAATGGAGACCTCCCGAGGTACCTGCTAGTGACGAATGGTCAGTAAAATATCAGATTGTGGTTCCTAAACCTTACAGACAGGAAATACTTAGTTTGGCCCATGAAACTCCTATGGTTGGTCATTTAGGGATCAATAAAACGTATCACAAGATCTTGACTCACTTCTATTGGCCAAAAATCAAAAGTGATGTGTGCAAGTTTTGTAGATCTTGTCATACTTGTCAAATAGTAGGAAAACCAAATCAAAAGATACCTAAAGCTCATCTGCAACCAATTCCTGCATTTGACGAACCGTCCAGTAGTATTATGGTAGATTGTGTTGATCCCTTACCAAAGACCAAGTCAGGTAGCCAAAATTTGTTGACCATCAAGTGTGCGTCAACAAGTTTTCAAGAGGTAATTCCTTTAAGGAATTTTGCTCAATTTGGCCTTCTCAAATTTGATCAATCTGGTCAAAGGTCAAATTTCAAGTCTGGTATGTTCCAGCTTGTTATACTTGAATTTGGTATTCAGCAGTTCAAGTCAAAAGTGAAACTATGGTTTCACCAAATTTTACTAGAGAGAATATTTGAGTCCTGTAATAAAGTCCATTCTTTCTTGCTCATTCTGCAGAATTTTCTTCAAGTTAGATTTTATGGCCCTTACAAAGTAAAGAACAAAATGAATGAGTTAAATTATAATTAGTACTCTGGTCTAAATAAATTAATGGAGTACTATTATGTTAAAAGAAATAGCCAGGTAAATAATGCAATTAATTTAGTTGTACCTGTCCCACCAACTGAGGATTTGAATGAAGGAATTTAGTTGGATTCTACTAATCTTGTAACAACAAGTCTTCGGAATTCGGAAGTTATGGAAAATCTAGACCAGAAACTTTCTCATTTACAAAATCAAGAAAAAAGTGAACTTAAACAATTATTGTCTGAATATGAGCACTTGTTTCCAGATGTGCCTACAAGGACAAACAAAATTTTTCACGACGTTGAAATAGTAGATTCGAAACCCATGAAACAACACCCATACAGAATGAATCCTTTTAAACAGGAATACATGAAAAAAGAGATTCAGTATTTACTGGAAAATGATTTTATAGAGCCCAGTAAGAGTGATTGGAGTTCACTGTGCATTCTTGTTCCGAAACCGGATAAAACTTTCCGAATGTGTACGGATTATAGGAAGGTGAACAGTGTGACAAAAACAGACTCATTTCCATTGCCAAGAATCGACGGTTGTATCGACAAAATTGGAAATGCCAAATACGTCACTAAATTCGACCTTCTGAAGGGTTTTTGGCAAATTCCATTAACGGAAAGAGTAAAAGAAATTTCTGCATTTGTGACTCCAGATGGACTCTACCAGTATAAAGTAATGCCATTTGGGATGAAGGGTTCTCCAAGTACTTTTCAGCGCCTTATGAATATGATTACTTCTGGTCTAGACAATTGTGATGCCTATATTGATGATGTCATCATCTACAACAACACCTGGAAAGAACATCTAGCCACGATTCGGAAGTTCTTCGACAGACTCACGGATGCAAATTTGACTAATTTATCTAAAAGTGAGTTCTGCCGTGCGTGTGTTACTTTTCTAGGACATATTGTGGGACATGGTCAAATTAAACCTATAGATGCTAAGGTCAAGGCTATTTCTGAATTTCCTGTGCCTGTCAGTAAAAAACAGCTGATGTGATTTTTGGGTATGGCCGGGTACTATCGCAAATTTTGTTCTAATTTTTCTGATATTGTCGAACCTCTGACAAACTTGTTGAGAAAGAAAAACAAGTTTCTTTGGACTGGAAAATGTCAAGAGGCTTTCGATAGATTAAAGGCCATACTTGAAAGTGCACCAGTTTTAACAGCTCCAGATTTTAGGCAACCATTCAAACTATCTGTGGATGCAAGTGATGTTGGGGTTGGAGCAGTTTTGCTTCAAGATGACAAAAATGGTGTTGAACACCCAGTGTGTTATTTCTCTAAGAAATTAAATAAACACCAACGGAACTACTCAACAATCGAGAAGGAATGCTTTGCTTTAATGCTAGCATTACAGCATTTTGAAGTTTATATCAGTTCAGCTCCTTCTCCGGTTGTTGTGTTTAGTGACCACAACCCCCTTACTTTCATCAGCAGAATGAAAATAAAAATCAAAGACTATTGAGATGGAGTTTATTTTTGCAAGAGTACAATCTTGACATCAGGCACATTAAAGGAAAAGATAATTTAATTGCAGACGCACTTTCCCGTGTATAGAAATGCCATTTTCATATACACCTTTGTGTAGATTCATAAGAGTTCTTCTTATGTAAATGTTTTTTTTACCTCATGTATAATTTACATCTGGTAAAAAAGAAAGCTTTATTACATAAATCTCTTTTTTCTTTATGGGGGAAAGTGTTACGACCCTGTAGTTATATTACATATGAGTTAAAATTTAAATTCTTCTAATCCTTTGTTTCATTTTTTATTTTGTTTTTATATCACTAAATGTTATTATTATTATGGTGATGATTACGTTAGCAAGGTCTAATAGTTTGTTAAAAACATCCTATTTATTTAAAACTTAAATGTGACTCGTGTAAGCACGATTTTTGCATGACGGTTTTTCGTATCAAGTAAACAGTGAGAAAGAGCTATGTAAATGATTGGCTGTGACCACGTTATTTCAAAATAATACTTCTTTACGCATTGTAGTGATTTCGAAATCACACGTGTCTTTCATGCTTGTGTACATGTAATGACGCATTAGTTTGTTTTAAATGCTCAGTTACCTGTAAGAAATTTTTGGTCAGAGTCGTAATCGTAGTCAGTCGTGGTTCAGAGTCACATCATAACATCTTACAGAGTTTATAATACCTTAAGAAAGATATTTCTGTGCTGGAAAGAGTTGCGCATTCGTACGAGGAACAACATGTGTGTTGTTAGTGGTGGTAGCTGTATTTCATCTGCTTTCTAAATAATTATTTTCCCTGAAGAACAACACTACTGGCTTTGGACAAAGACATTTGATGAAATTATTTCTAAATCGGAACAGAACAATACAAATTGTGCTTTACAGTGAACATTCTGGACATTCTGTGTTAGCTTTCGTCTGACGTCATCATCCGCCATCTTGGATCGGAACTGAGATTCAGACTGTATCAATTTAGAACTGTTTATTCAAAGGACTTATGTTTTTTTACAAATTTAGAACATATTTTTGGATCTTCTTCGTAAATCGTAAGTCTTGTTTCACATATTTACCTTCTCTCCGTGTTTTCTAGGGAAATAAATTATTTTTGTTAAAATTTACAAAGCTTGTTGTCTTCACTCTTTCTTTGTGTTACTTTGAACGAGCCAATACGTAACACCTTTTGATACCGTGGATTTTCATCCAGCCCACCATCAACAGTAAACACGAGAATCGGCTTGACCAATTTTTCAAGACCAGACCTGGTGATGGTATCGAATTCTGTCAGACACAGAAGATTTTCAAAGCCAAATTCAAGGCTGAAAGCTGTTGATGGGGAGTGTTTTCCAGATTGGATGGATATGAACGTTGGGCCAGAAAAGCCATGATGCTTACCTTCTGACGACGAACTACGTATGGAAGTAGACGAAGATATAGTCCACTTCGACTTATATTGAAGCCATCTTTCTTAATTGCTCTGTTAATTGATCTAAGATTTTGATACTTCTGTAGACTTCGAACTGTATTTTCTTTTTCTTGAGAAGCTGAACCACGCATTGCGATATACAGTATAGTTTGCAAAAGCAATATTTGTTCCTTTTCAGTTTTTGGTTGATCACATCTGGCCCTGATATTCAGTATTGTGCGCAGTTCAGGATTATCTTCCAGTAAAGCATTCAGTTTTGATTTTTTTTCTTAATCCCTTGATTTCTGGGATCTTCTTTGATCATCAATCTTCCTCTTTGGTTTCTTTTCTTTTTTTAATCTTTAACTCTAAGTTCTGCTCAGTTGAAAGTAGTCCTTGTTTCTGCCGATAATACAAGCCATCGATGTCAGAATTTATGACATCAATTTCGGACTTCAAATCTAATTGGACAGTATCATTTCTCGGAGTAGCCAAATGGTTTGTAGAAGGGAATGTTTCAGAAATAATGATATTCAAGACATCAGTTGTTGTTCATTAGATTCTAAATTATCCTGAGTAGAAACTTATTTTGAAACTGATGGTGCTTGTTTTGTCCAAACGTTAAGAAGTGATTATTTTTTCGTAACAGAGATTGCCTTGAGCTCTTGCAACATATGGTTAACTTTTACAGCCAAATCGGTGTCATTCGTGATACTTTTCCACTTTATAATAAGTTCATCTTGGCACATCTTTTTAGTTTTTGTAGAATATGCTAGCACATAAGCGTTAAACAAAGATTAATATAATTTATTTTTATTCATTGCTATGGGCTGCCGAAAAGTCATGAAAATTAAAACTAATGTAACACTGGACACATTACGTTGAATGGTTTCAATAGCGTAAATGTTACTAGTACCACACGCTGGCTCAGACCTCAAAGTTCTTCTCTCACCTCATTCTGTCTTTTTAGACTGCTTTTTTAATGTTATCAAGCTTCAAAGACTTTTTGTACTAGTAGGAACGTTTATAATCTAGCACTTCAGTGGTGTCAACAAAACGTTTTCAATAAAAAGAAAGCAAAAAGAGCTAATATTTGATATGTTTATTCCCTTTAATTACACTTGTTGTTTTTCCACATAAAAATATTAAAAGATTAAACGTTCACTGCGGACCGAAAACCTCTTTCTAATTGCTATACTCGTGTGTCTTTGATCTTGTCGGACTGTTGTCAGGATGGTGATAACTTGTTAGCCTATTATTTTACTTTTCTAAAACCTAAGTTTAATCACCAGTAGGCCTGCAGTTGATTTAGTCTACATTTTGTTTTTAAAGTGTGTATTACATTATATTAAAACAAAAAATTACATAGTTAAAAAACAACAGTTTAAACTAGTTAAAGGTTATACCAATTACCCAATATTTCAATTATAACAATTATCCAATATTTCATCTGTGATAACAGTATTAATATAAGTTGTCCACGAGAGAGTTGTTATCTATTGCGGATAAAAATAGACTGAGGATGCAGGTAACACAATCTTGTTTGTTCTGACATTATTTTTGAAAGAAGCGTTCCACGCTCATATTTATTGTGAAGTCGCATTTCTTCACCCACCCACCCACTCCCCCTTCGTCACACTACGTCACAAAATTTAGATCCCCCTCCCCCCCCCCCTGCGTTACGTCGTATGTGAACCAACCCATTATTTCTTTTCCTGTATCCATTTTTGATGTTTTGAAGCATGCCCTCCAATATTCACCGAAGAAGATAGTTTACGGGCACGGTAATGACTCGTACACAGTCACTAAACAAAGATGTCACTGGAAGGGACCAAATTAAATGTTGTCGCCTGAAGTTGGAATTTGCACATATCTAAAAACGTTTGTTTCCCAAATGATATGAGTACGTCTTCTTCTGTCACTCATAAGTACAATAAGGTATATCAGGTAGAATGTTATTGGTCCAATCTGGAAGGTCATTTTCACTGGTAAATTTCGTACTGTTATGTATATTTGATTTGCATTGTTTGTTAGTTAGTGTTTTTCTTTATATTTTTTTTATTTCATTATGTGCTATTGATAATATAACATTGTATGTTCGATTTGTCCTGGTCCAAAAATCAACTTCATTTTCTACTTAACTTGAATCATTGATATTTTTAAATTCTGTAAACAACCGATACATTGCTAAAATAATCTGTATGTGCATAATCTGTACCTTATTATCTTTGTTTGCGTCATGGACATTGTATTTAGCATGTTCTTTATTATAACTATTTTATCTAGTAATCATTAGGAACATTTTAGAAGGTTATTTTCCATTAGGCAATAGTTTTTTGTTGTTTTTTTTAGAAAAAGTTAATTGTGACCTGCGTTTTATCTTTTCGTTCATTCTCCCTGAGGGCTCGAGGATGTAGAATAGGTTTGTGCGCCTTCCCACATGTTATAAGAAGTAGCTTATGTACACAGGTGCAACAGTGATGCAGTGGTTAGCATGTCGGACACGAGACCGAAAGTGTGCGGGTTCGAATACTAACCATTGGATCAGCTCAGACCGGTTACTGTTTTGTGTCCATTGGCAAGGTACTCTACTCCAATTGCCTTAATACTAAATAACGTACTTCTGTTGCTTTGTCGTAAAACACCAAAAACTGAACATTTTTTTCATGCAAACCATCTGAACGAAAAAGAAAAAATACACAACTACACTTTACCTATCTTGCTGAAGATGAAACAGTTGATTATCTTTTCTAGGCCATAGTCATTCTCCAAGAATAGAAGTAGGTATCTTCTAATTTTTCCTCCTCTGTTTAATGTGCACATTATACCTCTTGTTATAGTCTAAATTCCGAAATTCTGATAAATACATTTACGGGAGTCAGTTTAGAGAATTCACCATTTGCTTTATCAAATACGCTTCACGATTATGATACTTTAGGAGTTGACCCGTTACTCGCACATACAGTTTAGCAATACACGTGCCAAAACTCGTCTGTCCACCTACACGTAAGTCAGACAAGGGTGATCTCCCCTTGGTACAAGCATTAGTGTCGAAATCCCTCTACGTCAGTTACTATTTCAGCTCGTGCAATTTCTATCATGGTGGAATAATTCAAACTCTATTTCTCTAACATTTTCTTGCGATATATGTTCAGTATGTTTTAAGTCTCTGCTCTAGAGTCTATGGTACTCGAGTGCAACTCAGTATCGACTTGGTATATGAATTATTTCCAGAAAGTGTCTGTTGTTTTATATCACGCAATTCGTTCATCTAATTGTCATAGCAATTTTTTTTTGGGGGGGGGGGTAACATCAGTAAGATGAATGTGACGCTTGTCTGGATATACCTGTATATGTCACTGTTTTACTCTGTCAACACAATGAGCAGAAATAAGAAAAAGGTGACAAAAGATGTCTGTAGCTGGCGGTAGATAACCTTATTACCTGTTTCGATTCCATGCTGTGCAGTTCGAGTCATACGAATGATTGAGATACATGCTGGTTGTAAGATGCATAGGTCCCAGTCTAAGATAAACAGATGTCTCGGGCAAGTGAAAGATCTAAAAAATGAACCAGCCAAAATGTATACTCCCTCAAAATTGATATTGATGTCGTTACAGTTGTCAGATTCCTCTTAGAGGACACGTTGAAATAGAGCATTCGCTCGAATAATGAAAATTTGTGCAAATTCAGATCATTCTAATACAGTGCCAGTCCCGCCCTTGCCTCTACCGCTGGGTCTGCTCAGGTGGCCTAGCGGTTAGAGCGTCCGCCTCGGGTGAGGGAGGTCGTTGGTTCGAACCCCGGCCGAGTCATACCAGAGACTTCTAAAAATGGTACTAACAGCTGCCTCGCTAGGCGCTCAGCATTAAGAGGTTCGTGTTAGGACTGGTCGGCCTTGTGTCAGGATAATGTGACTGGGTGGGACATCATGCTATATGTCTGCGGTATGATGTTCCAGTGCTAGACATAGTAGTAAAAGAATACCAGGTTTTTAGCTCAGCGACCCCATTTCCCCTCTAAAACGCGTCTACACTGACATTTTCTTCACTAACCTCCCCCATTCCCCTCACGCTGACATTTTCTTTACCAGCCCGTAGCTCAAAGTGACAAAAAATACGTAGCTTTAGTCACAGGTGGCTAAATATATTAGTCAGAGGAAGGGGTCTCTGAGATAGGAACAACTCATTTTCTTCTACAACTGTTGTAATGATTCAAAATCATAAATGAATTTTTCAGGAATATATAACTCTGTCTTCGACCTAAGTGTAATGAAGCAGTTGTCTCTCTTGTTATTGCGTAAAAATATCACACGTACTGACCTACTGTAGGTAGTTACAAACATACAGACAGACACACATACATACAGACAGACACACATACAATACAGACATACAAACATACATAACATGGTGCTTATATCTCTCTCCTCGTTGTTGAATAAACATCTATACATCGTCCAGTAATTGTGGGAAAATAAACAAATACATGCACCAGCTGTCGCAGTTATAACGTGTTTGCAAAATCTCTCGCCGCAGTAATAGATCCGTTGTCACAGTTACATGTATTTTCATCTCCTGTACATATGGTTCTGGCATTTATATCCAGGCAGAAACGTGTAAAATCGTACGTTTCGTTTTAGAATTAGAAAATTCTGATAGATCTACACTGATTATTTGCAGGAATTTCCCGTTGATAGCTTTATAGTGATTTCTGAAACGTATATATAAGAAGAGTCTTAGTCCAGTAGTAGCGCGGTTGACTCTCACACTCAAGGTCTTGAGTTCGATTCCCATGACTGACATATTGTCGAGGGGGATGATGCGATGCCATTTTTTTCTAATAATTGCGGGTCCGTGATCCATTGCTCGAAATCCAACAGAGACAAAATACACTCTCCCACCACGTCACCACGTGGTGGGTGCACTTTTGCACTCCCCGGAGTTGATTATGGGGGAGAGTGTGCAAAACCTGTTGAACGTAGAGAAGGCCCCCGTTTGTATGTGCTGTCCACTAGAGATAAGTTTATGTTTTGTGCTGTCCCCTAGAGATAAGTTTATGTGTTGTGCTGTCCCATAGAGATAAGTTAGTTAAGTCCCTAGGGATAAGTTAGAATTAAGTTTATGTGTATCCTCTGAGCTTGCTAGGATGCCGTTTGGAAACATAAGAGTTCACATGGGGATTGTGTTTCGTCTAAATCTGAATGTTCTCTGAGCTTGCTAGGGTGTCGTTTGGCAACCTAGGAGTTCACATGGGGATTGATTCGAATGCCCCTGAGCTTGCTAGAATGTCGTTTAGCAATCTAGGAGTTCACATGAGGTTGTGCTGTTAATACATGTTTTTATGTTTATTTTAAACAAATATGTATTATATTAAACAATTACAACATAACATAAAAATATCCCTTCAAAACGCAAACAAAAATTAACATAACCACATTTTACGATAATTTTTTTCATACCTGCTAACTGTCACTGATAGGATATCCGTTAACATACTGTCAATAATACGAAACTCGCGTATTAAATCGTCCATATCATATTTTACGCCTCGCAAATAAGATCGTATCTAATCAAGTAATTTTTTATAAGTGGTACTTGCTGTTTTACAACTATTTTTTTAGTGTCAAGTCGGGGCTCAATTTTCTTACACGCTGTTGAAAGAGAGACACCAACATCAGATATTATTAGCAAAACCGGATTTAATGATGCTCCACTTGAAATTATACCAGAGCTGGTCATTAGCAGTAGCAAATATGATATTACTCGAAGTATTCTACTGTAATACTCATAACATTGTTTAACACACCAAAGGTTTTTATGATAAAATTTATAATATTGCATTAGTGCGTCAACATCTTGTTTTGAAATATCTTCTGAAATATGATTTCAATCGACGATCTGTTTTTCATTATACATTTTTTTATACAAAAACAAAAGTTCTGATGCCAACAATTGAATCAAGAAATTCACGAAATTTATTATTGTCAACTAAAAAAATCTCTGTACTTGTCATAAACATCTGACGAAGTATTATCATATCGTTTATCTGTTAGTACCTCATTTTTCTTTAACCAAGTATGTGAATCAAACGTGTCTCCTACTTCACGTTCGTACAAATCTGTTTCATTCACCAAATTACTGTAATCTTTTTCTGTTTCATCAATATACCTTAATACCAAGCTTATTTGATCTAACATGAAATTTTTGAGGAGTAGATGTTGTCTGATAATTGCATATGCGACTATGAAATTTGCTAGCATTTATTTTCGGAGTAAGTTTTGTTCCAGTATGGGAAAATGATTAACAAGCATCATTGCAGCATTTACTTTAAGCCATAATTTTTCGTATTGTTTTGTGAACATTTTCTCGACTTCACTGTAATAATTTCGTAATGACAATTGTCTAGAGCGCTGGATCGATGGAAATGGAATATCATCTACTCCACCTATGTCGTAAAAAGAATCAGACTTTTCTATCAACCCTGTTTGTCTGACATTATCAAAAAACTATTATCGCTCAATATTGTTAAGATCACTAACTTCATCGTCAAAATTTTTGATTATCTTTAGAGACCTGTCAACAATAATCGGATCAAATTCTGGGTCTTTTTTACGTATCATTGGCAAAATTGCATTTGCGTACACTTTAATAATTAACTCCGTGTCTGGTGTCATGGTAACGATTTTAATTATGGTTTCTTTGTCTTTGGTACTACATACCGAGATATCTTAAAAAATTTTGTTTTGAAAAACTATTGTATAACTTCTTGTTCCTTCTTATTCCTACTATCTTAGATTCCACTAGTCTGTCGAGACTATCATGGCTAACGTTTACTCGTTCTTTTTCCTCTACATTTTCACCGTAAACTCGTGATTTTATTAAGTCCAATTGTATTATCAAATCCAGATTTTCCTTGTCAATCTCCAGCAATATTTTTTTAACAGAATTCCAGCTTGTTTAAGCTCAACATAAAATAGAAAATACAAGTACTTGTTAACAGTTTTTTTTTTTTTTCTGTCGGGATTGTAAAATATTGTGTTGTTGTCATATATGTATTTCTTGTACTATGCAATGTCGTCCAGTTGATATCATCGTTTGATCCTTCAAACCTCCAATTATAAATTCGACCAACACTAGGGTTTAATCGACCTCGCAAATGAAATTGCCAAATAGCGACTGCAATGGGACATTTAATTTTGACCCAAAAGTTTTCAACTTTCCCGTTTGTCGTCCATTCCTGTCTGTCAGAGAAAGCTAATAAGGATAATTGTCAGGATAATACGATGATGCGATTACCTTAAACCCAACTCGATTGTCAGTTGCTTTAAAAAGTGTTGGAATATACCCAACATTGTTTTTGGTTCATTTTACACCTCTAGATACACTATCAGAATACGCTTTATTTGTCAGATCATTATGATTCACTGGAACATATGTCGTAGTTTTTTTTAATATTTCTCATGTTTATATTACCTGTCATTGCCCCGCCGGATTGCCTCAAATACGGGGTCAGCGCTCCTTTTAACTGAGCATGGCTAATAGCATCAGTACCATTAGCTGATGGTGAGGTTGTTGGTAATCCAGTTATTTTTGAGTTATTGCTTATTATCAGGTTACCTGTCATTGTGTCACCGGCTTTATTAAGTTTATTATCGTCAACTGATTTTAATTGCGCATAACTTAGCGCTTGTGTATTATCAACATTTGCTGGCGGATACACAGTTTCCAACCCAATAATTTTTTACTCGACATGTTAATAATACCTGTAACTGCTGCACCGGTTTGATCAAGTTTGTTATTATCCACATACTTCAACTGCAAATAACGTACCGCTTGGATTTGATTTAAGTCAGCTGGTGGGTATCCGGTCTCCAAATTTATTTATTATTTTTTTTGTCTGACAATTTTATGTCAACTTAATTTATAATATGTCGATATTAAATTTTGATACAGACTGATTGGTGCAACACAAACATAAGAATGAAGTTCCAGATTGCCACTACCTCATCGTTGGTCGTACAGGGTCTGGTAAAACAAATTTATTATTAAATCTTTTACTCAACAATAGCTTTAACTACGATCGTGGTTATATTTACACGATCAACCAGCAATAGGATAAATACGAGTCATTAAGCGAGTATAACAATAAACTCTGCGATGAGCTTAAGACTGGTGATGATCTATTTATGATCAGGCAACCAGAGGAATTAATTCCAGTAAATGAACTTAATTCGTCCGAACATAAAATAGTTGTGTTTGACGATATTTCGCTTAACAATGAAGAGATGAACAAGATTAAATCGTACTTTTCACTGTCGCGTAAGAAAAGATGTAATTCTGTCTACCTTGCTCAAGGTTTTTACAACGTTGACAGATTTATCAGGAGAAATACGGGATGTTTTATATTATTTCCTGGACTAGATAATGTTGATTTAAGAAACATTGCAACGAGCAATGCGGTGTCGTAACAAAAGATAAATTTATTGAATTATATCATCAAGCAACCAAAGATAAATACAATTTTTTCTTATTTGATTAACTAGCACGTGATTCAGCTAAGATGTTTCCTTGTTGTATTGACACATTTCTATACACAAATTTTATAGCGCGTATAGAAAATAATAATGGACGAACATCAAAAATGAATCGAATTAATAAAGAAATTTGTTGCAACTCGAGCTGCTTTTAAGACAAAAGTGGAAGAAGTTCGCCGAGGACATGTTCAAGCAGAAGAAGCAGCCACTAGTTTCCTTAAACATGTTACTGAAACGTTAATTGGCAAGCAACCAGAAGTGTCAACAATATCTCCAGAAGCACTAAAGAAAACACAAGAAAAAGGCTTGTTAGGTTTACTCGGAGAAAAATCAAAAGAAGAAACTAAAAAAGTTGCAACTGAACTTTAAGAAACATTGCTGATCCTGTTGCGCGACAGGCTGAATTTGATAGAATGATGAACAATCCTCTTGCACGTCTACAAGCGACAGCAGAATCGATGGTTAATCCAGACGAGTTAAGGAGGTTAATTGAAGATGTGTCAGAGCTAAGGAATTAGATGAGGAACAAAAAGAATAACTGAAGCTACCATAGAAATAATGCCTACTGAATGTAAGGTACGACTTTATAGAAAAAATGCACGGAGTAAAATATTAGATCAGGAATACAATGATTTTATTGATAAATATAATATCAAAGACATTGGCGATATTCGAGATTGGCCAGAAGAGAAATATAATGATTTGAGAGAAAAATTACAAAATATTATTAAAGCTTGGTTAACTGCTGACGAGGAAATAAAAAAATGAAAAATACGAAATCATTTTTACAAGCAGTTGATGTTATAAGAGAGGGAATTATTGCTTCAATAATGCATAAAACAGTAACACAGTATCTAAATAAACTAAGAGGTTATAGTAAAGCATTACCTTTGAAAAGACTGCTTGGTAAGTATGAAAGCAAACGAGATATAAGATTAACAAAGGAAAAAGAAACCACCAGATCTGGCGTTAAAGTTTTCACATCAAACGCAGATATAGTTGACAGATTATTGCTATTAATTTCATCTAAAGAAGCAGGTAATGAAAGCACTGAAATCGGCAACGAAATTATTGATATAATATATCATCTTAGATCGAGCGGATTGCTAACATCGTCCGAGTATGAAATTTTACATAACAATCTTATATAATGTCAACAACATTGTTACTTGATTCATCACCAACAACGACTGACAGCGGAAACTTTTCTGTCTACTATAATCCGCCATTAATTCTAGATCCGAACAAACAGTACGAAATCGGATTCATTTCCGCTACAGTATGGCACTCGATGGCAAATGTAACAAAAAGGCGTTAACGATGACTTTACATTTAATTCTGGAGCATGAGAATTAGTTAAAATACCACAGGGCGCGTATGATATGACTGATATTAATAAAACGATAAAAGAACTGATCGGCACCTTTGGTGTTGCGGATACTTTTGAGCTAGTTCCAAACTATAATACGCTACGAGCTATAATTGCATTAAAAAATAATTTTTTAATCGATTTTCAACAGCAACTAGTATTGCGTCGTTGATAGGATTTGCTCGCAAACAATACGGATTAATCACAGAACAAACAATTACATATGACGGTGATCTGCCAGTAAATATAACTGACGTATATGTAATATTGATTAAGTGTTCTATCGCATCAGGTTCTTATTCATCTAGAGGTAGTCAAGGTCAAACGATCTATCGTTTTTTCACCAGATGTCCCACCAGGGTCACTAATGCAAATAACTCCTCGACAAATAATATATTATCCAATTACTCCTGAAAATCAAATAACGAGTATAACAATGCAACTAATAAATCAGTCAGGGCGACAAATAGATCTTAATAACGAAATTGCCACGTATTACTTACACCTGCGCTCGCAATGACTTACGTCATCGGCGTAAATTTTGTAACTTAATTTAGTAACAGAGAGGAGAAAAAAAAAGTTTATAGGAGAAATATAGTTGGAGGATTTTTTGGAAATATATTTACTAAAATTATGGCAAATGTTCCAGGAATTGCACGCAAAGTAGCACCAATTGCACTTGACGCAGGTAAAGCTTTTTCTAGCACAGCTGGCATCGCATTAGAACAAAAAGCGGCTGATAAAATTAAAGGCCACGATCCACAACGTGGATTACCGACAGTATTCGAAATAAAACGAGCAGTATCAGATATTGCACCAACAGCGGAAACAGAACGAGCTATGATAGCTACCACAAAAAATAATTATTATCACCTCACGGCAAAGAGGTAGTGCGTAAACTTGTAGCGAAAACAAGAACAACGCCGGTTGTATTTTAGTCGTTGTACTTTTGTGTGACGATTATAAAATAAAATTTCAGTCAAAAATTATCTCGATCTTGCTGAAGAACATGATACCGACGACGTAGTAACGGAATTCGAGTACGTTGAGTGCCTCAACGAGAAATCGAACGAACCAAATAAAGCTGCTTTTATAACTTTTAACACGAGAGATGAGGAGGTGTTTCTATTGCCGCACAAGGCAGTGTTATAAGTGCGTGGTCAGTTATTAACTGTGATAGGCGGTGATATTGCAGCTGGCGCAGAAATTGCACTTGTCAATATCGGCTGAAGTTTGTCTAAGAGCGCACGGTATCAACTGGCCAATCAAACTGTAGAAGATATTTCAATGCACATGCCTATAGCGAGTAAAATACTCAATATCATCTCGTTCAGCGATGATTACTCAAGATCTGTGTCCACAAATATGATGTGGTTTAAGGATACCTCATTCGGGACAGCTGTTTCAAGCGAATTCCTCACTGGTGCTGGTACTCCTGCTCCTGATAACAGTAATCTAATCGCCAATCCAGCTGCTGATGATGCAGCCGCAATAGGTGATTCTATAAGATTAGCTGTTACAAATATACGACGACAGCAATATAACGAAGGGTACGCCAAAAGAAAAACATTTACCGTAGAATCTCGCCAAATAATAAAGGTGCTTCCGTTAAGCGAAATCTCTGGATTTTACCGTGATTACAACAAAGTTCTTCGAGGACTAAAGCACACGCTTATTTTAGATCGGGCGGATCAAAACGATTGTAAAATTCACGCTGATGGAGTGGCTGAAGGACAGTTTGCTATTACAAGATTAGCGTTGTGGATGCCACGAGTAGTTCCGTCGGTGGGTAAAACGATGGAAATCAAATCGCTATTGACCGCGTACACGGAAAAGATACATTTTCAGCAAAACAGAATTTCTCAAACAGCAATTCCTAACGCAACTGATTACACATAGAGTGTTACAACTACGTCAAGCGAACAATTACCTCGACATTTGTTTGTTGTATTTCAACTAAAGGCACGTCGTAATAATCAGGAAATGAACAACTGTGTATTTGATAACCCAGACATCAGATGAATTTTTGTTAGGATAAATTCTAGACAATATCCCGAACGTGCAATCGAATGTAATTTTGCTGATGATGTCATTAAAAACATATCTCGGCCGTATATGTACATAATGGAAGCGATGCAAAAGTATCAGGAAGCTGACAGTGGGTCTCAGATATCAGTAGAAGAGTTTCGATCACTATACCCAGTCTTTAATTTTGATGTTTCAAAACATTCCGAACAAGCCATCAGATCGACTGCTGATATTGAAGTCACTTGGACGCTTGGCGGGCTGCCAACCGAACAGTACAACGAATACGCGCTAGTTGTCAGTGATAGATTTTTGAAAATCGACGCGACCAAGGGAAAAATGACTGTACAAGTATAATTTGTGTGACGAACAAGTATAAATAATGAAAACGGAATATACAATCAGAGAAATATACCTAACACCAGGTCAAATTAAAAGGTTATCAACAGCGACTGCCAAACGTAATCCCGTTTCTTTATTAATATCCCCAGAGGCTTCAATCTCCACGACCGCAATAAAAGTAATGCTAACTCGACAGCAAATCAATAAACTCGATCGGGGAAAACCGTTTGTGCTTAAATTATCTACTTCACAAATAACAGCTATGGCGGTCGACGGCGGATTTCCCGGACCAGCATTTTCTATAATAACTAGTGCAATTCCAAACCTTTTGCCAGTACTAGGAATATTAGGGCTAGCAGCCGCGACTGAGGCTGTATCAGGGGCAACTAAAAAACCGTATCCGGCGATGATATCAAACAAATCTATCGTCAGTGACGAAGTCACCGCACGACAGTTTTATGTAACAATAAATAAATAATATGCCAGCTAAAAAATCGCCAACAACCAAAAAAAAAAAAAAAAGACAAAACGTCCTCCAGCACCGGCAAAACAAAACAAGGAGGAATTATTCCTTTCGGTCCAATTTTAGGAGGGTTAGCAGGAAGTCTAATTCCGAATCTGTTAAGGATAGGACGTGTAATGACTCTGCCAGGGACCAGACGCCGTTGAGCAATTTTGATATACTCGAAAAATTGGACGACGTTGTCGGATTTCGTGGAGCATATTCTAAAGATGAATTAGATAATGTACCAGTGGGTGGTTCGTGTGTAGTCAATATACAAAATTTCAAGGACGGGTCCGGCACTCATTGGGTTGATCTCATAAAAAATATATTTTACAATTTTTTAAAACTATAAGTTCAATTTTTTTAAATATATTTTTCAGTTTGACAAGCAACTTTCTCACGCTGATGATGAGATTGCAATTAATTTTGTATAAACTCACTGATATAATGTCGACATACTCTCTCAAGTGTATAACTAAAACAGAAAATAAAGATGAAGCAACAGAAAAAACAAAAAATAATAGAATAATGCTGAAAAGTATTTGTGCAATCTGTGGAAAAAGAAAAAGTGTGTTTCTAAAGAAATCTCCAACGACATAAGCTGGATGCCCTGACAAGGTTATTTCAGTAGACGACTGAGAAAAAAAATTAAATCTGAAAAAGTATTATTATAAATCTGAAAAATATTATTAAAAATCTGAAAACATTTGTCAGTTACAATATATATAATGACATGAGATCTCTGTCTGGAGCAAAACAAAACTGTTACGTACTGTCTACAATGCAACAACAGACAAATAATTAGAACAGGTATAGACATACACAAATTAATTGGCAATTTGCCGAAACCAAAAGGCGGTTGGACATTACCAGGCCATAAATATACTGGATCATACAATCCGCTAGATAAACAATTAAATGAAAGCGATGATCCATTACCAGGACAAGAGCCTTACAATCAAGTGGATGCAATAGCAATGCGTCACGATATCTGCTACCGGGATGTTGAACAAGATAATCATGGTAGCGATAAAGTAATGCTAGACGAACTTCGTGATATGAAATCTGTAAATATACGAGAGCGTGTTGACCGCAAGTTGGTGCAGGGTTTTATTGGAGCAAAATATAAACTTGGTCTCGGTAAAAAAAAGAATTGTCAGCGATGGATTTGCTGGCATCAGAGCCAAACAAACCTAAAAAAAAAGTTTCCGCGAGGTAAAGTTGTTGCAAATGCCGTTGACTATATCTGGGCGATAGATTTAGTTGATGTGTCAAATCTTGCTCAGTTTAACCTTGGCGCTGTCGGCACTCCAAAGAAATATATTTTTAATGTTGTAGATATTTTTCGCAAATATGCATTTAGTGAACCGGTTTCAGATAAAACAGGAACGTCGATAACTGATGCGTTAAAACAAATAATAACAAATACAGAAAGAAAACCAAACAGAATCTGGACCAATTACGGAGCGGAGTTTTTTGATAAAAGGTTTGAGCAGTTTTTGGAACAAAATAAGTTCAAAAAATATGTTACAGGAAATGAAGATAAAAGCGTTGTCGTCGAGCGATTTAATCGCGCGCTAAACGAAAAAATCCACAAATATTTGACAGCTAAAAATACAAATAAATATATTGACTATCTACAGAAAATTGTTGATGAATATAATAACACGAAACACAGATCAATAAAAATATCACCAAACGACGCAATTAAAAATCCGATATTAGCAAATGAAAACATGTACCGCCGACACAAATTTAAAGTTGGTGATAAAGTTAGTATTTCTCTGACGAAAAAACATTTGAAAAAGGATTTACTAAAAACTGGAGTGAAGAAGTATTTGTTGTTGATAAAGTACTTTTAACAATACCGGTTACCTTTTCGCTAAAAGATATATTAGGTGAAACTATAACTGGTAGTTTTTATGAACAGGAACTTCAGAAAACACAACACGATATATTCGTTATTGAAAACGTTATTAGGAAAAGCGGCAAAAAAGGTTTAGTTAAATGGCGAGGATATAGCGATAAATTTAATAGCTGAGTGCCAACTAAGTCTATAAAGTAATGTTATTATAAATTTGTTCGTACTTCATAAGTACAGATTTACATCTGATCGGTATACATTACGATATTAAATTTAATATTCTTTCATTATCGACTGGCATTAAATTGAATATTTTAACAAAAATAAAATCGTATTTTATGCTTCTTTGCTGGCCAGTTATTTTTATGTTAAGAAAAGGTTTTATAAGTTGCCAAAATATTTGTTGTTCGGCAACAGTAAAATTAAATTTTATTATTTTTTTTTAGCGATATGATACTTAACATTATATAGTCCAGTTGTCGGTCTGCTTTAATTTATTTTGTCAACAACGTCAACTACTTCATATTCATCGTCGTTGTTGTTAAATAAAATATCATTTTCACTATAACCAGCAGATTTATCTGAGATTACGTTATATTTTGGTATAAAACTGTCGTCGACGATTTTATCGTTGGCAATCTTATCGTCAGAATATATATTAACATGTCTTTTCATCAAGTCCATATTACAATATATTTTTATCTAATTTATAATAATAAAATGGCAACAGAAACAAAATCTCCTGATGTAAAATATCATCAGACAGTTAATATATTAATTTACAAAGAACTAACTGAAGCAGTTCGAAAATGTTTGTCAGGATATAGTGCTGGTTCTGTTAACGTTATTGTAATGCAAGGTGATTCTGATAATATTTTCCTAACAACAGCAGCAAAAAATAAACTTAATGATAGCGCATTAATAACACTAAAATTTGATAAAGATGATATTATAATGTTCGCGCACAGTTGCCTTACTAAGACAGAATTAAGAAATATCATTAATCATTGTATTTGAAAATAAACCTGTCAAATGTCGACGTTAAAATTGCTGATTTCTTTACACTATCTGCAACATCTTTCACTGATTGTGGATGAATTTTAAGATATTTTGCGGCAGAATAAATTGATTTAAAATTTATTTTTTCCCAGTTTCAAGATTTATTGAGATAATTGGTCTCTTGGGATTTTTAAAATTATTAGCACCACCTGATCCACGTCTACTATTTTCTTCTGTTGTAAGTAAATCTAAATGTTCAATCCGTTTGTCGGTTTTAACTTTATTAATATGATCGATAACCAGATTATTTGAAAAATCGACATGAAAAACATCATAAATAAATCTGTGATTGTAATAACCAACAAAATCTGTTTAAGTTCCACCAACTACTATACGTAAATCACCAGTGTTATGCAAATTTCCAACAACATTTTTTGTTTTTCTATTTCGTATGATACCGCGATCACTAGCCTCATATAGATCAAATACTGGATGCGGTTGGAATTGATCTTGTAATGCTAAATTTTCAATATTATCATCAGTGATTGCGCCGTTTACTCTGTAAACTCGTTGTCCTGGAATGTTTTCGCAAAACAAAGTATAAATAAAATCTTTTCTAAACATTTTAATTCTATCTGTATCATCACCTTTGACACTGATCTTATAACCAGCTGGCGTTGGTATGTCAAAAGGTTTTTTTTTTATATTTTATACAAATAACCGAACCAAGTGCATATTCAGCATATAAGTTGTACTTGGGGTGTACGTGATATTTTTCTTGTTCCTCTGTTGTCAATTGAATGTATCGCAAAATTTCTGGCATTATATTATATAGCATTTTTATATCTCTAATTGAAAAATACATAAAAATTCAATTAAAGATAAAAATACTATATATAATGTTACAATTGCGAGATATTGCCAAAAAGAGCCTTATCAAAGCAGAAAAAATTACTACAGCATTTTCTGTCTACGATAACAGCTACAAATTTCATAATCAAAATCTTTTAGCAAATTTTAACTCCACAAATTTATTTCATCTTTTACAATGGTTGTAGCGCAAGAACATGCAGCTCATAAAAGTATCAAACTAATAGTGCAGTATCACGTTATTTTATCAAAGTTACATGCACTTCAAAAAGATATAACTGACATAATGTTTGAAAATACAAATTTCGACAGCTAAATTACGAAAAATATTAGCTGAAACAAATATTTAATTGGTTGCTGATGAAATACACCAAGAAATCAATAAATAATTGGAGGAATTTACTGCGTCAGGGTCAGGTTTGAAATTTGAGATGATAAAAGAAGTTTTATTTCATACAATGAAATATGACGTACTTCGAGATAGTTCTTATCTTGATCTTCCTCAAAAAATTAAAAACAAAAAATGTTGTATAAACATCAAAACCAATGATAACGAATGCTATCGTTGGGCAATTTTGTCTGCTAAACATCCTCAAAGTTGTAACTGTGATCGCGTTGAAAAATATTTGCCGTACAAAGACGAGCTAAATTTTAATGGGATAACTTTTCCAGTGGCAGAGAATCAGATACCAAAAGATTGAAAAACAAAACGATATTTCAGTAAATGTTTTCGGACTAGATGAAAAAGAAAATGTTTACCCGAGATATATTGCAGCGACTGCTACACAAAATACAATAAACTTGCTGTTTTATAAAGGGCATTACGTTTTGATCAAAAACTTTAACGGCCTAGTTGGCAGACAATATAATAAAGATAAAAATAAGAAATATTTCCGCTATCGTCGTTTACAAGGTTTTTCGAAGGATAGAAAACTGCAAGATCATCTCAAACACTGTGTTAACGTTCAAAGAATAACCATGCCAACAGAGAAAGAAAAACTACTAAGATTTAAAAATTATAATCATAAGCTAAATCTTTCTATTTGTTCCTGTAGCCGGTGCAGAAAATAACCCGAGTAAATTGAGTACAAGAAAAATACAAAAACATATTCCCTGCGGAGCAACTTATAAAGTAGTTCGTTGTGCTAAAGACAATTTTCCAAGTCCAGTAAAGTTATACAGATGTAAAAATGGCGAATCTGAAAGTCCGGCTATATGGTTACTAAAAAATTTAATAAACGATGTTAATATAATTTCCAAGAAATTCATCAAAATAGCTCCAATGAAAATAACATCCAAACAGCAACTTGATTTTGATAATGCAGTTAATTGTCATATCTGCGAAAAGTTGTTAGGCGATGATGAAGTGCATGATCACTGTCATCTGACCGGTCAGTATCGCGGGGCAGCTCATAACAATTACAATTTAAAATTTCATGCGCCATATTTTATTCCTGTAGTTTTACATAACTTTTGTGGTTACGATAGTCAAATCATTGTAGAGGCATTTGGCGATGAAGAAATTAAATCTAAACTAAAATTAAATAATACAATAAAATGTATCGCAAACAACTTTGAAAAGTATATGTCAGTTACGCTCGGCAAATTACGTTTCATTGATAGCTTTCAATTTACATTAGTAACATTAGAAGATCTTGAAGAAAATGCTGTAAAAGCTGGTAGCGAGTTTTATCACCTACGAGATAGTTTTGGAGATAAATTTAATCTACTGACAAGAAAAAGAGTGTTTCCGTATGAGCACCTCGACGACTGGAGCAGATTTGATGAAACTTCTCTGCCCGGCAAAGACAAATTTTACTTGCAGTTAAAAAATGAAAATATTACAGATGATGAGTACAAATATGCACAAGATATTTGGAATAAATTTAGTTGTAAAACATTAGGTGATTATCATGATTTATATTTGAAAACAGATGTATTATTACTAGCAGATGTTTTTGAAAGTTTTCATAAAGTTAGTCATAAAATTATGGATTAGACCCCTGTTGGTATTATTCGGCATCAGGATTATCGTGTGACGCTCTGATAAAAACAAGTAAGATAGAATTGGATCTCTTGACAGATGTTGATATGTTTAATTTTATTGAAAAAGGTATCAGAGGCGGAATTTGCGTTCTAACAAAAAATATTCAGGAGCTAATAATAAATATTTGAAAAATTATGATAAACATTTATCATCAAATTATATTATTTATCATTACGCTTATACTTTGTATGGCTGGACAATGTGAGATCCGATGCGGTGCAGTGGATTTCACTGGATAACTCCAGATCAATATCTTAAAGAAACTGACAAAAATCTTCCAAAAGATATCGGTTATTTTGTTGCGGTTGATCCCGATTATCCTGTTTCGTTAAATAATCTACAAAAAGATTATCCGTTTTGTGCAGAATCTATGATAATTGATTATAGTTTATTATCACCTGAACAACAGGCAATGACAACAGCACAAAATTCGATTCTAAATAAGCTAGTTCCAAATTTGTTAAATAAAAGAAATTACGTGATGCATTATAAAAATTTAAAACAAGCAGTGGATGCTGGACTAATTCTAAGAAAAGTTCATCGAATTTTAAAATTTAATCAATCACGGTGGATGGCAGATTATATTGATTTAAATACCAAACGTCGTGCTATTGTTAAAACCGAATTTGAGAAAACTTTCTCAAGTTAATGTACAATTCGGTATTCGGTAAGACTATGGAAAAGATCAGAAAGCGAGTCAATATTGAAATTGTAAACAATATAAATCGCAGAAATAAATTAGTTAACGATGACGGTTTTGTCAGTATGAAAATATTTAATGAAAATCTTGTTGTAATACAGCGACGAAAGACAAATTTAATGTTAAATACACCGATTTATGTTAGTGCAGCTGTACTTGATATATCAAAGTGGCTGATTTACGAATTTCACTATAATTTTACCAAAAGCAGTGGCCAGATTCGGAGTTGCTATTTACTGATACAGAGTCGTTAGTTTATAATATAAAAGGTGAGGATGTCTATCAGGATATTTATAAACACCGTAACTTATTTAATTTATCGGATTATCCAGCGAGTAGTGGATTTATGATGATGCAAATAAAAATGTTATTGGCAAAATGAAAAATGAATTTATGTTTGTGCCAGTTAAGGAATTTCTTGGACTTCGAAGTAAAATGTACGCCGTAATTCTAGATGACGATAAACTGACAAAAAAGCAAAAGGTATTCCTAGTGGATATGTGAAAAAATGTATGAAGTTTGATGACTTTAAAGCAGCGATAAACAATAATGTCAGCTTTATTAAAACAAATGTTATTAGAACAAATGATCACAAACTTGAGACAGATACAATTATAAAACGTGGACTAAGTAATTTTGACGATAAGAGATATTGCGAATTAATACGTTAGCTAAAGGACACTATGCCAGTAGTATACTCGACGTTATATTTAATTAATTTTGTCTAAACACCATAAATAATGTTCGAGTTAGTAGCAAAATTAAAAAATTGATGATTAACAGCCAGCAATTATCATTTGAATTTAATGATGATATTTCGGGTATTTGTTTTAGTAAAATTGATAAAATAAAACTCTTGCTGATCAAATCAGATAACCGCAGATATTTTGATTATCTTGAACGTTACGAGATGAACTTATGATTAAATATGATAATCTTCACGATCCGATCTGTCAGGAAAATATACAAAAATAAATTTTGACCTGAACTTGTCGAAGGTTTTAGCAAAAGGTGGTAAGTATATTCTCACCAGGATAGGAATGAAAAAGTTATTTGAATGTCGTCGAAAAGTAAGCGGAAAGATTAAATTTTATTTGTATAAACACGATAGCGAAATATTTCTGATGTCTGCTATTGAAACATTAATAATTGGGGAAGAAATTATCTAAGAAAGATAACTCTGTCTGTCTTCTTTGTATTTAAAAGGGAGATAGAGTTGTCTCCGCTAGGTTGAGACCCCCTTCCTCCGACAAATATATTTAGTCACCTGTGAATAAACTACATATTTTTTTCTCATCTTGAGCTACGGGCTGGTGACGAAAATGTCAGCGTAGAAGTGTTTTGGAGGGGAAAGGAGGATCTCTGAGATAAAAACCTAGTATTCTTTTACTACTGACATCACTTTGAACTACCACACTGCAGACATAGTAGCGATATGACTGGAAAATTGTTAAAGCTACTTAAAAAATTTAAATCACACATCACACACACACACACACACACACACACACACACGCCTCAACCGCTGGAACAGATGTTCTTGGCTGCCAGTATCGATTTCGTGCTCCTACTCATGTGAAGCAGTGACGCACATATACTGCCACATCCGGGTACTGAATATGGAGATCTCTTCTTAGATACGCAGTACCGGTCTTCCATCATTTCCTACCTTTAGAACGGAAGTACAAGCAACATAGCGATAGTACAATATAATACATACTAGTCTGGCTTGGTGAACGAATTTACAAATGATTGTGTCCCATGTGGAAATAACGTTTAAACAAAACATGAACAGTATTAGACTCAAGTACTATGCAAGAAATAGGATATCAGTATTCCATGTACCAAACGTCATATTCCTGTTTTTCTTTGTATGCTTATTATTATTATCATTATTATTATTATTATTAGTGGTGGTGGTGATGATGGCGGTAGAGCTATTATCATTATTGTTATTAGTAGTAGTAGTAGTATCATTATATGCATAATCACTTTCACTCCACAATGAAAAATAAGAGGCGACTCATTTCGGTTATCAGTAGTAGTAAAGGTGAACACGTTTATCGTGGGAAGTAATAAACTTACCCGAATTTCCATTGCCCAAAAGACTCATCGACATACAGTATTATCATCAAGTTCCAAATCTAAATCTACTCGTCCTTGACAGGACTGAACAAATAAGATTGTTACAAGATTTAAGACATTCTTGTGTGACTCAGCTTCTTGAATAACTGAATAACTGGAATTGAGCATACAATTATAATAGTCAAACTGATAGCATTTATTCAAACATTTTCCATAGAGTGCTACAGAGTGGAACATGGGAAATTGATTGTTAATGGCGATCCGTGCTGTGTTACAAGAAATCTTCAAGATTGGATACAAAATTCTTTCTTAGCATAGACAAGCGGATGTATTAAGAAACGTAATGTCAATTGGAAACCAATAGTTAATGAAGTGTCGTGGGTCTGTCTATTCTTCTATGTTATCTGTGTGATTTGGATTTTTAACGTAGCTTTAATAATTTTTCAGTCATATCGCTACGATGTTTCTATGTGACAGTTTATAGTGATATCTAGCACTGGGGCATAATGCCGCAGACATGTAGCATGATGTCCCACGGAATCACATTAAACTGACACCAGGACGACCAGTCATAACACTAACTTATTAATGCTGAGCGCCAAGCGAGGCAGCTGTTAGTATCATTTTTAGAAGTCTTTGGTATGACTCGAACTCGCGACCTCCTGAATCCGAGGCTAACGCTCTAACTACTAGGCCACCGGAGTGGTCCCCCTATATTCTTGACATTTGTTCATAACTTTCCCTCGTCAATTACGAATATTGCAAAGTTATTTTCTGATGACATAGAGTTAAAAAAAAAAACTTAACATAAGTGGGAATCATCGCCGGCTCCTCCATAAAGACGCAGAGCTTCTCTACTTGTGGTGCAATGAACTTGCTTTTATTCAACAAAATGATTTGATTTGGAATTTAAAACTTCTGTAAAATATCCAGATCTCATCAAAGAAACATTCCTGAGTATCTTACCGGATAAACATATCTTGGAGCATTTAAATAGGATTATTAACATCATGGTAAACTTGTACAGAAATTTAGCAAACAACACCAATTAAAAAACGGTTAAAACTGCAATGAATTGTTCATTAACTGACTGATTGATGCAGATCGCCCACTTCGCAGCGTAAGGGAGTAGATTGTAATATTGTAACGTGCTTGCGGCATAAGAAATTAACGTTATCTATATGATGTAGAAATGTGCATATCATCATATAGTTCAGACACTGAGTTACTATCGATATGCTGATGGATTGACACACCTAGTAGGAGTTTTCTGCAGAGTTGTACAGAAAACACGGACTCCACTGCATGGTACTAGTTCCTGAAAGTGTTGAGGTGATGTTTAAACATGTGACTTCTGTTCAGGTGGAACGTTGACATCCAATCAACTGCTTCTCCAACATCTTCGTCATTTCCAAGAGTGCATTTTATGATCACATCAATTGTTTCTTCATTTTTTTTTTATATTTGCTTTAAATTACTCAATCGCGCCTATCAAGCGTTCTGTGGTCTCTGCGGTTCACCTCGCGACTGTTTAATAGTTTTGGTGAGTTGGATCCAGGTCTTCTTCTGAACCCGTTAGCGGCGCTGCCATCTGTACTCGTGTGTCCTTCCACAGCTAGCGCCATACATTCCTGTGTTCGTGTAATGAGTGGTGTAAATGTTTGTTCAAAGCCCTCTGTAAGATCTCGTGCAGTTTATTTTGAATATAACATATATTCACATTTCAAAGACAGGCTATTGCACTATGAATGAGTTCCTGGTGTACGCGTGCAGCTTTAAGGCTTCATTTTCCATGTTCCTCTATTCATCGGCAGAAAACGAAGCTTTCTTATTTGACAGTTTATAGGTTTATCATGATTGTTACATTGCTTTGTTCAAAATACGTTCTACACGTTTGTTGGAGTCCTCCAGTCAAAGCAATAGTGAGAAAACTATTAGGCTTATGGATGACATCAGCAAACAGTTAGGAAATTCACCCCACTAATGGTTGGCGGCACAGAAAGTTCAATCAATATTTACAATGCCATGCGAGTCATTGCCATGAAATATCATCAACATATTACAGTTTTCACAGATCTATTTATGCATGTGATTGTGTCGTTGTGGTAAATAGATCACAGATGTTTCTGTATTGACCTTGTGAAAATATTATCGCAAGATTATTTTCACTTGAATCAATGTCATCAATGAGTTGTTTTTTCTTATCCGTTTTCATGATTTTCTATCATATTCTTTTTCATTTTCCCTGTACTCTGATTTGTAGAAGGGGCACCACTGATGACTTTGTGACAGTCTTTCTTCATTTTGCCCTGTTTTCCACGCTATTGTAGACTTTGCGAGATTCATGCTGTCTGCTCTTCCCATCGCTTCTTCTGTCTCATTGTCTCATTTTTCTCACTGTGCACTGTAGGATTATATTTGATGAGCCTGGTAAACGCAAGACCTGACCAATACCATCTCAATTTGCATTTCTTTGGAGTGGTGTGAAGATCTTATTATGACCTAATTTCACTTTGGATTCGAATGCACACCTCCTCATCAGAAACGTGCATGAGATGTTCATGATCCTTTCATAACATCTCATCTCTTCGGCATAGATTCTCCTTTATAGTTCTGCTGTCAAGGTCCATCTCTCACATGCATACAGGAATATGGACATGACGTAAGGTTGATTTTGGACCCAAGCGTGATGTTTCAGTCCTTCCATAATGGTTTCAGCGTTTCTGCTCTGGAGTTTCAGTCTGTTGAGGATTATCTTAAGCGTTACTTTGCTTGAGTGACTGATGATACTGATTTTTAGTTAGCTCTGCCACAGCTTTAGATTACCTTTCTTAGGGGGAGTGATGTTCAGAGACTTGATCCATTGGAAGAGACATTCTCCTGTTTGCCAGATTTTGTTGCAGTTTAATGTGAAGACATCTATCATGGAGGTTTTTTTCTGCATGAACATATTCTGCTGGTATTATTTCTACCCCAGCTGACTTCCTATTCTTTAGTGCATTTATTGCAGCTTCTACTTCTTCCCTGAGGATCGGGTGGTCAACCTCTGTTGTGATAGTGGGAATTGTGGTACAGCTTTGTGTCCAGATATCTAATGGTTGCAAAGCTCAGAACAGTATTCCATTCATCTCTTAAGAATCTTTTGATCTTCTGTCAGACTCTTGCCAGCCTTGTCCTGGATCGCGGTAGATCTCGCCTATTTCTCTTTTGTCAGGTCTTTCGCCAACTGGTATGCCTCTTTACTGTTATTCTGGTTCAGGCTTTGCTTGATTTCCTTACACTGGTCATGTGACCAGCTTTCCTTCACTCTCTTTAAGTTCTTCTTAATCCCATTGTTAATCTCCCAGTATTCTTCTGCTCCTTCAAAGTCTCACTGCTTCCTCCTCGGTTTTCTCCTCACATCACAGAAGTCGAGGACATCTGATGAGACCCAAGGCTTCTTTATCCATACTGTAATAAACAGACCAATAATGGAGGACTATAGCTCTTGGAAATTGCCACCTGAAATAACCTAGTGCTAACGAACACCCTTGATCCCTACCAGCCATCTAGTAGATGAACTTGGTACTGTCCAGACGGAAAGCACCACAACCAGAACCATCTAGTAGATGAACTTGGCACTGTCCAGACGGAAAAGCACAACAACCAGATTGACAACGTCTTGGTCAGGAAACGCTTCCTCTTTGCATCAACATTGTCAGAACACGTAGGTTCCCAGGGGATGACATAGGAAGTGACCATGACCTGCCAATGATGACTATCAAACTTTATTTTGCAAAACATCAAGACCCCTAGACAGATTCGGATCAGGTTTGAACTTAAAAAACTTACAGATCCATGCGTGGCACTAGCATTTGAGGCATCACTGGGCGGCATATTTGCACCACTCACAATTCTTGGTGCAGAAGAAATAAACCTGGACCCCTTGATTATATTCAATTATATTCAATTAATAGGCGCAGCCAGCGAGATCCTAGGCAAACATCATAGGAATTTCGTGATGCCATGTTTAAATGCCAGTGTAATGGTTGCATATCACACAATCAGGTCTTCATGTAACAGTTTATCCCAAAATATATAGTATTCTTTCTAACCCTAACTACAAACCATGTTGTTGTGAAAACACCATTTTTGTCTGAGAACGAATGATTTTGAGATGTGACATTTAATCCCTAGATAATACGACTCTCTTTAACATTAAGTGCAGCCGTCGAAACGTTTGGTCAAACGAAGTAGTATATAAGTAAAGTAATTATGCAAGAAAGCACACGTTTCTTCTATCAGTCAACGTAGCATTGCTATTTGACCTCAAAACCAATACGATTCTTTCGTTACCAACGTACGCCGTTGACAAGGCTTTGTAAATGGTCGAGAAGTGAAATTTCTGTACAGAAATCATTTTCATTTTGCAGCCACATGGTGAAATCGGTCATTGACATGTTAAGTCTCTAACCCTAATTCCAAAAATCGTCAGGCTTCTTCCTAACTCCTAATGTAAGCCATCTACATTGTTTAGTGCAGGTCTAGCAAGTAGAAACAAAGCTATGTTTCTTCTTTCAGTCACGTCAGTCTTGACAGATGACGGTTTGACCCGAAACTCATTACAATATGTTCTGATCTTATCTGCAAGCCATTCACAAAGTTGGGCTTATATGTGATGTAGAGATAATCTTATTGAACAAAAACCGTTTGACCCTTGAAACTCTAGGTTGTATTCCTTCCATCAAATGCACGCTATGCACAACATTTGGTAATTTAAGATGGTGGAGTCCTCGAATGACGATTTTTAAGCAAGAAAGGGAACATACAGATAGATGGCGGTCTTTTTATGATATGTTCTACCTTGTGGTGGATGTATGCAAACGCTATCAGGTACGAAAAGGAGAAAAGTCTTAGTTATGAAAATTGCCACTGCTTCTATACAAACCTGGAAAACTGGCATCGGAAGAATGGTTCATCAGAGCAGTTATTAAAAATATAAAATTGACATAATGATACAATTTCAGTCTCCAAGTGAAGTCTTCCTATAAAGTTAGAGGGAAATTAATCCAAGGAAAACTTAATTTATCATTTACAACAAATTCACTTGCAGCTCCATTGACCTTTTCATTCGTCCTTCAGTATGAAATTTGATGGACTCCTGTCTCTATCCATGAGTAAGCAAAATTTAAGGATAGAGAAGAAAGAACATAGCGAACGAAAGTTATGCTGCTTGTGAATGAACAAATCAACATCGCAATTATTATATGTCTCGTTACGGGGATAAAGATTTTTAGCATTTTCCAGATCGAAATATTAATGCATACAGACAGATACATGGAGCTGAATTTATCTAACTACTTCAGTCGTCATTCACAATGATTATTACAAGAAACGGTTGAAACAAAACAACAGAAAAACATGCATTGTGCATGCCTAAGGTCAATATCCTACCATCAATGGAATTACTCCTTAAAAACGAATCCAGAGATTTTCATGTTCTTTGATAGGTGGCTGGACATACCAAGAAATAAACAAATGCAATTGAATTTTATCATTTATTTCAACGGTTGTGCACAATGTGTATCACAAAATTGGTTTGGAAAGAGAAGACGTGCAAATAGATACACAGACGGACAGACGGATGGATGTATCCGACTGAATCTATCTCAGTGATACTGTACAATATTTAGTACAAAAAGAAAGAAACAAAATACTAAGGTTATTGTAGCCACTGTGCTTCGAATTTTAGTTTTTATTTCAGCTCTTAAACGATTAATCCAGGATTTGAACATTTTTATTTGCTTCTATACATACCTACATACATACATACATACATACATATATATATAAAATTGTGTGTGTGTGTGTGTGTGTGAGTGAACATGAAAAATAACATGGCATTTAAAGTGTTGGTATAAAGCAATTTGATATACCAGTACTATTGGTATATAAAATTGTGATCCGCCAATGGCGCAGTAATACGCATATATAAACATTCTAGCGACCCTCTGTAGTTGATTCTAGATCAACGATGAATATCCACATATTAATCATTAGTGACGTATAAAAAGAACGATAATAAGTATTAATAAACCAAGTTTTCTAAATGAATTTAATGTGGTACACATTTTCATCACATTCCTCTCTGATTTCTGTTCCCCCTCTCCTCTCATGCATAAAGGACAAATTACGCAGAAATGTGGCATGAGAGAGAAACGAAATTTGGGCTGGATTAAAACCTTGAAATAGAAGTTGCACCAAGTAACCTACATGAATATGATTCGTTGTAACGATACGTGTGCACTTTCCTTGGGATTTATCTACAGTGTTTATCAATGATACAAAGTTACAAACCATGTGGACATTTTACAGTCAATTCCTCGGTTATGTGGTACACATACTGTGATGTATATGTTTTGTTTATGTTGTTGTTCTTAAACATACTATAATGTTCTAAAAATCGATTATTTTTAATTAAATATGAAAATGTCTAAAGGTCTTTCTTGTCATCCCACGATATCTCTGGACTTATGAATGACGGAAAAAGTTAAGTCAAAGCGACAAAGGATGAGAGAGAGAGAGAGAGAGAGAGAGAGAGAGAGAGAGAGAGAGAGAGAGAGAGATATTTTATGGTCGGTGGTACTGTTCCTAAAGCAGAATAATGACTTGCATCAACTTTAAATATATTATAACATTTTAATTACCTCTTGTTCGTTCGTCATTTCGCTTAGTTTCTATTCCACATTAATTTCCATGAGCCGGTAGGTGAATGGCTTAGCATTTATGTGAATGGCGTAGCTACAAAAGTGTTTTTAGTGCTCTACTTTTGTTATTAAATCCATATTTCATGTTTAAATCATAAATGTGTATTATACTGATTTAATCAATCAACGGATGGACGAAGAGTGTTCCTGATTTAAGAGGTTGTCTCCATCTTGAAGGTTTTCTCCAGCAGAAACTGGCTGAGCGGGCAGAGATCGATAATGATTCGAAATTTCCAGCTTTTCTTGGTGACCAGGAAGATTCGGGAGTAGAAGGAAGGGGAGTGATTGTTTAAAACCGTCTCGACTGTCCCTTTCTGCAAAAGGGTGTGTACCTCTTACCTTAATTCTACCAGATTGGGGAAAGAAAATGGCGGTCCTTGATGGTGGGGGTTGTTCCCGAAACGGGAGATGATAATCCTCTTTTTACAATGGAGAGGATCCAGCCATCGTCCTTTATGCTTGACGAAGCCTCTGAGAAAACGCCTAGGCGAGCACCTACTGGAATGCTTAGGAAGGGGATGCACGGCGGGAGAGGGATAATTTACAAGGGCTGCTCCTCCCTTCCTGCCCTAGTAGGAAAGGAAGATGGGTTAGAAAGCTTCCTCTTGGATCTGCGGCGACCTGGGCATCGTTGACCCGATGAAGGAGAAGGTGGTCTAGCAAGATTATGTGGATTTGTCAGATCGTCCCTGATGAAGAGTTGACTGACCTCGTTTCCTGGTCGATTGCGATGGACCAGGAGTGAAGATAAAAGATCGATGTTGGTGATCTAGTAAGTCTTGAGCAGCCACGGTAGGAATGAGGACCCCAAAGAGTATCTCGGCTTCTAGAGGAGCAGCCCTTAGAAGGTCTTTACTGTCGTTAAGAAAGACCTTCGACGAGTCCAATGCAGCATCACGGCGGATGTGCAGAAATTCCGCCGATAATGCCATGGCAACAGAGTGCATGTTTTAGCCACAGCCACCAGCAAACGTTATAATGCGGTTGGATTTAGGGAGGCCTCTCTCAGAATACTAATGGAAGCAGCTTAGAAAAGGTCAGTATGCGAGGCTATTGTTACAAGTAAGCGGATTTTCTGCTCCATGGCATCAAAAGTTTTGATGGGAAGGCGTTCCCAGGTTCACGAAGAATACCGATTTTGTCCGGATCAGAGTCCAAAGGAGGAGGTTTAATAGACCACTTCGTGGAATGTATTCGACAGCTTTAAGAAGAGATAAGGGGTCTCAACGTAGAGGAAGGAACACACCACCCTCTACATTGTCTAGATATATTTTGGCCTTGAGAAAACCTTCCTGATATTGTCTCAATCGTAGATGAATGTGGGAGAAGTAAGAGGTCTGGTTGAAGTGGTGCCCCAGAGATCTTTACTAAACTGGAAAGGATCTTTTCGGACTGAGTGCCCGCTGGTTTGGGGCACACGTCAGGGGACAACAAATGGTAAACCTCGTTTACCGCCTTATCAAAGGACCAGACCACCTCTTCCTCCTCATCCACCTGAGATGAGGCAGTGGGCATGAGAGACGGTGTCATTGTCACAGCTTCTATCTCAATCTCGTTTAAGTCAACGAGGATGGAGAGAGCATCGTCATCCTCATAGATAAGGACACTCTTGAGTTGAAGAGTGGCTGGGCATCACTATGTCCCTTGATAGAGGTGACATAGGAGTACTATTGTGTTGCAGTCCTTGGTTGATCAGGAGGTGGGGAGGGGAGACGAGAACGTCTATCTACCCACGATGATGTAACACCTGTAGGCTCCGAAAAGAAACCACTTGATGAGGTGATGGTGGTACTCTAGCCGAAGCCTCACTACGATTGTTATGGTTAGGTCCCGAAGTCCATGGGGACATAACGGAACGAGGTCTCTGCGGTGGAAGGCCCCACATCTCATAAGGGTTCATAGGTATAATAGGGTAGGGGGGACACCGAAATGGTCCCCATACCTAGCCTCAATCATGGGAATGGATTGTAAATCCTGCACAGGGTGGGATGGTGGAGGGGGATAGGGAGAAGTTAGTTCCTGGCCCTGTTTCCGTACCGTGAGGTCGATGACTGATAGAGAGAGACGGCATCATCTTCACTGTGTACATCACAGGTGCGATGTGTTGTCTCCCTAAAGGAAGGAGACAACACGATGACAGAGGCACAGTATATATTGCGGCGCTCCACTTCCCTGATGGGAGGGAGCAACCTAGTAACGTGGTGCTCAACCTCCCTAAAGGGAGGGTGCAACCCAAGGCTACGGTCCTCAGCTTCCTTCAAGGGAGGGCGCAACCCGCTGTCATGGAGTTCAGCCTCCTTACAGGGCGCAACCCGCTATCGCATTGCTTTACCACCCTAACGGAACAACGTAACAATCTCAGACACGTAAGTGAAAGTGTGTATAATACATGATATAGGCTTCCCAATTTAGGTCAGGCAACAGCGAAGGACGATGATCGCACAGGAGGTGCTCCTGTTCGCTAAATCGTTTGCATCCTCAAGTCAGGTACGTAAATTATAATATCTGATATTCATAATCATCATCATCATCATCATCATCATCAAGAACATCATCATTATCATCAAAACGATGCACCCGCCTAAAATATGTATTTTGAAGGCATCTTGTAACAAACGCAAACGTAACAAAATGTAATAATACGCGTTAAGTAAAGTACGAACGTTAGATATTACTATAGCAAACTGAGTGTATGAATGTATCAAAGAAACACGATAGTAAATCTACACTTACGTTTTGTAAAGCAGATGTTATGGCCGAACTTTCTCTCATTTTAATCTCCTTTTCATGGCTGTGCCCTTTCATTAAAAATTTATATTCGCATACTCTCCCTAATTGCAATGATCGATCTCTCTCTCTCTCTCTCTCTCTCTCTCTCTCTCTCTCGATCGATCGATCGATCGATCGATCGATCGATCGATCTCGATCTCGAACTCTAGAATGTTTCTAGCTTAGCTCCCTTGAAAGATTTCTGGGCTGACGACAGTATATAGTTAGGATCAGAAGAGACAGTTTAAGCTAGGCAAGTATCTGTATCGCATATCAGTGCTGGCATCAACATTAAACTTTAACAAATCCCTAGTTAAAATGATTGTGATGTGGTAAAGGGAAATCAAACTTTCCGTAGTTTATTTGTTGTTATGTTTGGTTCAACACCATTTCTCAGCTCAAGATAAGCTATACAGTGCAGCCAGTATCAATGGTGGAGGAACAACCCAAGAAAATTCTGGTGAGAACCACCGACACACAGGAAGATACTGGTGTCGTTTTCACATACCTACACTGGCAGAACCCAAGACTCGACCTAACTCGGACACAGATGAAATAGCAGTAGTCAGTAAAGGCGAGATCTGTAGAGCACTCGGACACCTTGGGCCCCATAGCTTATTTGCCGTACTATCGATGTCGAAAAATTGATAGCACACTCAGTCGACAGTAATAGTGAACTTTGTATATTATTTACATACGAATAATTGCCATTATAAAAAAAGCTGATTTTGTTTTGACTGTTGATACTTTTAAAAATATCATGCTGATTACGTATGCTGCCAAATGACCAAAATAAGTTCTTATAAACGAACACAAGTTTTAAATGCTCTTGTGACATTTACCTTATATGAATCTGACCTACATGGCAAATACAAACGTTTCAAAATCTATTCTTGATTTTTCTACCATTTTCAAAAATGTGCCATGTTTCGAATGGCAAGCATTCGATGCCTAAGGCTATTTCAGTGAACTACTACACGTGTATTGACTATAAAACAGTTGTCGTCATTCAGATACTATCACCAGGTGAGTTTTACTTCAGGGCTTGCAGGAAATCTAAAGTATTTAAACGATGGTTTTATTTTGAACACCGTTTTAGTAATTATCTTCCAGTATAAATCAAGTAGAACGCTAACATAAAATTACATTGTAGTACAAACAATACAATTTGCATATTTCGTAAATAATCAACTAAGCCGTGAATGTCAATGGCCACATTCTTTGCATATGATCTTGACTCCAAGCTGTGGAGACAGCAAATTAGTATTGTGGATTGCCGTCTCAGAATTATTAATTAATTCACAGGATGATACACTCTGGGATGCTATATTCCACGTCGTAAGCACAAGTATTATCGTTATGATCCATATTTTAAATGAGCCCGAGGGCTATTCAACCTCAGCTGTGTCACTAGGCAATAATATAGTTTGCTGATTTTAATCCCCGTAAAAACTGGTTCATATTACAATTTGTATGCTAATATTGCACGTATCGCTTTGATGATCTAGTTAATACTATCAATATATATATATATATATATATATATATATATATATATATATATATATATATATATATATATATATATATATAACCTTATATTTGAATATATTGCACATTATATAAAGATAACGTGTCTACGATAAAGTGTAGTCAGGGAACAAAGAAACAAACAATTAGGCTTCTATGCTCATTGAAGTTTGTAAGGTAAACATGTTGCATATACTAAATTCACGTATGTGTGATGACATCAGTACTATATACGCATATATTTCCACGGCGTATACATTTTGTATAGTTCCATACGTTACCGGAAATGATTACTTAGACTGCCCATCTGTTGTTCATTGGTCGGTTGCTTTAAATGTGTTGTCCAAGATTAAAATAAGCTCACAATACCCAAGACAGCTAATAAGATGAAAAGCTAAAATTGTGGCACACACATAAATCTCGTTTGCTTCTAAATTTTGATCAGCCAATATGCGACTAAGTCTCTTAGGGATCATTTGGAACCTCCAACATATGAACATGATACACGTTTTTGGTGACATTGTTATTCAAACAGTCAGAACGGCGCTCTGGTTTAATTTATAAAACAAATCATAAAGTCAAAGGCTTGGTTAACTTGCCTTCATTTAGTCCAAATACATTGGAACAAGATGTTTTTGTCACAAATAAAGGTTTTCTAGAACAAGTGCGGAGCTGAAATACAATACATTTTTTCAAAACTTGCTGTAAAGAAGTACAAACAGACGATGACTAAAGATTTGAAAACCATAACAGAAACAAGACTAACTAAAATCACATAAACCACCATGCCAATGGTAGTACTATAAATAAGTGACAATAGAGCGACTCCGCGAACACCGGCTGATGTATGTGACATGAATAACTTTTCTTCAATTTTAAGAAAAAGGAAAAGAATACAACTCCTGTGTTCATCTAAAAGAAATGAAAATGCATCGCTTGATTTTCAATATAATAAGCATACATTCAACTATGATTGTAAATCCACATAGCAACGGAGAAATATATATCATGTCATTGATAATTAGCATAGTATATAACGAAAACAATATCTTAAATGAACATATACAATGAAATAAAGCTATAATGATGTCTCTGTATTTTATCCCTTTATAATTACAATTGATACGGATGTATTTACATAATATTGGCTATTTTAATTATGTTAAATCGTCCACACACCTCCAACAGCCGTGAGGATCCTAATTGTCTTGAACTGTACATGCCTATTACAGTTTAAATTTGCTTAGGGAAATTATTCATATTTATATATTAGGTATACAGAAATGCATATTTTTCGACGACTGTTAAATTTGTTGTAGGCAAGGATACTCACTATTGACGATATATATATAATTCATGGTTTATAGACATTATATACAACAGAAACCAAATCAGTTTTGTGTCTTTAATGATTTCGGGAAAGCGTTTGATACATTATGCATAGCAGGCTGATGCCAAAATCTATTGACACAAATTGTGAATTTTACTTAACAATGTCTATACTTAGATCAGGTAAAAATTATGTCAAAAACATGACATTATCTGATTGCCTTGCACGCGTTATTGGTGTAAGTGGAATTTCTTGTGTCATTGTGCTTGAATGATTGAAGGAATTTGAAAAAGAAACTGGTATTGATTGTATTGAAATAAATGTCTATTATGACGAAAATTATTTATTCTCGTATTTGCAAATAGTCCTCTTGATAGATGCACATGATATAGTTAATGTAAACAAAAGTACACAAGCTCTGCAGAAGGCTTTAATAGCTTCGGGAAATATTTTAAGGGCTGGACCCTTACAGTTAGCACTGATAAAAAAGGTAATTTTTCTAGGTGGTTCTGTAAGTAAGAATTACATTTTGAGTAAAATTAGAGATGGTAAGTGCATACAGATATATCGGTAAATATTTCAATAGAGGTGAATCGATCGCATTTGTAAAAACTCGACTATCTGGACAAGCTGAAAGCCATGCTGGATTATTTTATAAAACTCATGTCATCTTTGCTGCCAGTTGACATGCACGAGGATTGTTCTGACACGGTCTACTCCAATATTTCTGATTTGTCAAGAAGTGGACATATATCCTTTAGTTGCAGATATCTTACAGCACATTGAATAATTTCTAGATAAACAAGATCATATCGTCCTCTACTTGACCTCAGGTAACAATTAGCATTACCACTTAAGTGGTTAGAGCGTCCGCCTCGTGCGAAAGGTCGTGGGTTCGAATTGCAGATATTAAACAAGACTTAATTCACACTGGGCAAAACGTAGCATGGCAAATGATATAAATACATACAAATGTTTTATAAATATACATAACATTTATGGAAACGCCGTGACAAAAACTGTATTCATCGTGGGTGAATGTTCAAAAATGCATAATAGACAAATGTGGTATGTCAAGTTTATGTCGTAACTCTTGTTGGTTGAATTTGATATAAAACAAAAAGCAATGTGCGTGTTCTGATATTGAGTTTGATTGGAGATGTTTTTGTTACTTTCAAAAGAGGTAAGTGACTGATTGATTTATCTACATGGCTCAGCTAAAGAATATTTATGGCAAAAGAATTTTTAGAAAATACTGTTTAGCTTCAATGTGTTGTAAGTATTGAAGATATTATGATGGCATTCAGGAGTAGAAATCACAGACTTCAGTTTTGAATTAGGAAGATACCGACTCTTAACATTTATTGCCTAATGCAGAATGTCATGCAAACCAGTAAATAGTGAATTTTAAGAACAGATAGCGAAATAATCTTTGGCAGTTTTTAACGTCGCAAGATGTCTTACTTGTATGTGATAAAACGTTTATAAGCCCCCATGGACGCGTCAAGACTATGTATTTGTTTATTTGGAATTTTAGCGTAGCTTTAAGAATTGTTCAGTCATATCGCTACGATGTCTGCAGTGTGGCAGTTTATAGCGATGTCTAGCAATGGGACACCATGCCGCAGACATGTAGAATCATGCCCCACCCAGCCGCATTATCCTGATACCAGACCGACCACTCCTAGCACCAACCTCTTAATGCTGAGAGCCAAGCAGGGTAGCTGCTAGTACCATTTTCATAAGTCTTTGGTATGACTCGGCCGGCGTTCAAACCAGCGTCAAGAAAGGATCGGGCTAATATATCATATATTTAAACAAAAATATATTTTCCTTTTTTTCTCCTTATATCTGAAGTTACAAAGAGTGTATGGGAAAATGGTGTGCTTGTAATGGCATTTATCATTGATTTCTGTTTTACCCTATTTATACTATACCAGAAAAAAAAAAAAAAACTTTAGATTAATGAGAGCTGGGAAGATTATATCGCAAAAATCCTAGTAAAATGACACATTAATACCGTCATGGTTCTGTGTCACCTTGAGGGAGATAAAATTTTGGCATTGCAACAGAGGTGAACATTGCCTCAGCACGATTCCACTAATAAATTATAACTGCTTGTCAAGATACTTCACGGAGCGTTTCAGACTTACAAATATGCATTCTATGTTTGAAAATTGTTACTAATAATATAGGAACGAAGTACATGCATGTATAGTTATTCATTTTTATACAATTCGCTCTTGAGTAATTAGCGTTTTCTTTCTTTCAAATTATAATTGGATAGGCCCCTTCATTCTTTCTACTACTATTCTTATACATCGAATGTATTTGGAAAAAAAATTACATAATGAGACATTTATCGAGATGACAATATTACCTATGACTATGCATCAGTTTCAAGGCAGCATATACACTAAACTTAAAAGTCCAGTCCATATTGATTTCATCGCTTATGTCTTCGCTCCTGGCTACGGGCTTTTGTCGAAATGAATTGCAATAGATTGAGCAGAACGCGGCCTCTCCTTTCTCGATGCATCATTTGCATAATGCGCTTCCGGTTCCTGTGTAATACATCCTCCGACTCTGTAAATAACATAATAATGAAAATATAACAGAATCTATCATATTTTATCAGGCTAAAACTGATAGACCAATCAACCAACAAAGGAAAAGAATGATGGACGGTACAATCAATTGAACTGAGAGTCCTCACCTCCCCA